>LOJH01040944.1:0-14503 GCA_001685095.1 Ellobius talpinus
TAACTTATGGAGATCTCTGTGTGATTTTCTTTGGGGCATGCCGGCTGTGGGGTAATGGGCAGGACAGAAAACCCAACAAGCCGGCCCTCATGCTACACAGAGCCCATGTGAATAAGGCTGAGTTTCCCCAATCTCCAGGGGCTGCTTGATTCTTCACTAGTCAGTATTTCCAGCACAATATAAGCAGGGCTATGTTGACCACAAGCTGTGAGAGAGTTTGTCTGCAAAACCAGAGAAGTCAAGTCACAAATAAGCACATGGCCATAAAAACAATCCTAAGAAAAGTTAAGAATTCAGTATAAGGACTACCCGAAATGTCTAGTTTCAACAAAAACACAGAAAAGCATGGAAAGGGCCACACTCAGGGAACACAAGTAGTAAATAGCAGTAAATAGCAACTGCTTCTGAAGAAACCGAAATGATGGGGTTAGTAGCTAATCCAAAGCAGGTATTATAAATATGTTTAAAGAACTAATGAAAGCCAACTCGCAAAGGGGGAGTATGACAGCAGCTATTCATCAAATAAAACATAAACTTATTTCGAATAACCAAATGAAGTTTCTAAAGACAAACAATAGCTGAGGTTTTTTTAAAAAGCAATTACTGGAGCAGGAAGACTTGACAAGATTTAGATGGCAGAAAAAAGCCAATTGGAGCAAAAAAATAAAATGAACAGTAAACATGAAAACAATGAAAGAAGAAACAGCCTCATAGACTTGAGGAAGAGCATAACTGTATGCACACTGGATTCCCAAATGTGTATGAAGAAAATGTAACAGGTAGCAAAGTTTTAAAATAATAATGTTAAAATATTTCAAAATTGTGTCAAAAGCCTAATTTCAACATCTAAGAAGCTCAACAAACACAAAGCAAGATAGGATGAAGAACTTCACACCTAAAAACATCATGTTCAACAACTGAAACTGAAAAAGGTTTTAAAACAGCAGGAAAAACATAGCCTGTTGCTATAGAGATCACAATCAACAGATCCTTTCTACTAGTGAAATTACTTTTCAAAACAAAAATAAAATGATGATATAACATGATTTTAAATATCCCAAGGGTATCTACCAAATACTCCAGAACCTAATTAACCAAGAAAGATTATACCTTAAAATATTAAAGTATAAAAATCAACTGCAACCCTGTATATGAGGCACTTAAGTTGAATTTGAGAATAAAAAAAAATCTATTTAAGTCAGTTTTTAAACATCAAATATATATATATATGTATGTATATATATGTCTACATAGTCTGTATGTAGAAAACAACAAACCAGGCCTTTGGTTTTTTCTAAGAAATTTATTTTAAGAAACTTTATTATAAAAATATATTTTAAGTAATTTCATTTTTCTAATAAATGAATATATATATATCATGGATGACTTAGTTGTGTTATAATTTGACTGTAAAATGCTTCATCTTGATATAAATGTAAAATTTCACATATAAAAACTGAACAAGATAATGTCACAAGCACATGAAAGAATTAAATCATATGATAATGACAATATTGAATGAATTCAACAAATGTAAGGTTGACTTAATATAAAAACAATTATTGTGAGACAGATTTACATGTTAGTTCAATAAAGGATATAAAAACACAATCATCTTAATAAATAAATTTTATTTGAAAAATATCTGATACCCACTCAAGATTAAGCTCTGTCTTAATCTTGGATACGTATAGAACAATCTACAACCTTACTCTCTTTCTTGTTGAAAGATTGAGGGCTTCCCCTGAAATTGGACATAGGTAAATACTCTCAGCACTTCTGTTCAAACATAAAAATAAAGGGTTAGTCAATGTACTATGGCAGTGTAAGTAAACCAAGGGAATGCATCTTGGAAGGGAAGAGAATGAACTGTATTTGTTAACACAACATGGAACATACATTAATGATCCACATTTTCATAAAGGTACTAAAATTAATGAATGAGTTCATCATGGTCAAGGTACCCAATGTAAATGCAGAAGTATGTATTTAAATCTATATATGAACAGTGTACCAATTCTATGTAAAATAAATAATTCCATTTGAAAAGGCTTCTGAAGGAAGGAAAGAAGAATTAAATCTAATAAAATATTTATGAGTCTTATATAGGAAATGGCAAAAAATCTTCACTAGAACTGAAAAATATCTAAATGAATGAAAAAAGAAAATATTCAATTTCATCAAGGTTCAACCCCCCTCAAATAATCTGTAAATTTCAGGTAGTTGTCAGTGAAACAAAAAAGGATGAGTATTTTTATAGAAATTGAGATTTTTTTTCCTAAAATTTATCTTGAAATGCAAAGAACACAAAATAACTAAAACCATTCTGGAAAAAAGACAATGCTGAAAAGGGCCATACATCCAGTTCAAATATCTGCAGTTATGTAGTAATCAAAACAGTGTAGAACTGGGTGGGGGGATGGAAATCAAAGGTGCAGAGTTGGGAATCCAGATGTAAATTCTTCAATTCATAATTAACTGATCTTCATAAATGGTACCAATGTCCTTGAATGGGAGAAAATAGTCCTTTCAACAATAGAAATCAAATGACTGGGAACCCTATGTAAAACGGTGAAGTCACACCTTTTCTTCATACCATGCATAAACTAAACTCAAAAGAGGTAACATTCCAAACTAGAAAAAGCTGTAACTGAAGAGCTTTTAGAAGAATACAAAGGGAAAATAATTTTAAACAGGGACTCTCTATATAGTCCTGACTGTCCTAGAACTCACTATGTAGGTCAAACTGGCCTTGAACTCAGAGATTTGACAGCCTCTGCCCCAGAGTGCTAGGATGAAAGGCATGGGCCACCACAAATGGCAGGAAATATGTTCTCAAGTTAGTCAAAAATTCTTAGTTACAACAAAAACAATGGCTGACAGAAGAGAAAAAGCAATGGTGCATTGGACATATCATGAGATTAAATTGTTTGTGCTTCAGAAGACCCTAGAAAATAAAAGAAATTGAAATATAGGTCAATGGCTTAGAAGAAATTGTCTCCAACTTATATATCTAACAAATATAGGTAAATGTCCCATTTCCAGCATGTATAAAGAACCCTTGAACCTTATGATTGAAAAGTATAACCATGAAACAATTAGGAAGAATCAGATTGTGTACCTTTCACACTCACACAAACCTACATACACACATAAAACAAGCAAGTATGAAGACACAAATAAACTCTACCTAATTTCAAGAGCTTCAATGCTACCCCCGCCCCCAGCATCTCTTTAAACTCTTTTTCCAGCATTGTTCTTCAGTGCTTACTATGTCCTGCATTGCTATTGCCCTTATATATGCAGGTCTGGGCATTATTAAAAAGTATTTTATAATCATTCATAAAGGAAGAGCCTGGTATAATACATTGTACATAGTGGCTATTAAACTGGCATAATTCAGAAGAAATGAAAAGAAAGAATAGTGCCTTAATTAAGCATCTCTTAACTGGAAAACAGAATGCAAAAACTATTAAATTTGTCCTTTCATATTTACAAATGGGAAGTTTTATATACCTCTTTTGATGATACTTCTTATTTTTAGCAAACTGCTTGACCCCCATTATAGAGAGCTGGCCATTATATAGAGTATCTGAAAGTTGTATTCCAGTTAACTTAGGTTTCTTTTCTTTAAAATACCTATTTGGTGTGGTTACTTGATTAGGGTTAACAATCAACTTCAAATTCTAGAGCACATTCTAAAGCAGATGAGACTGCCTTTGGCCAATTCATGAAACACTGAGAAATCAGAGAACTAAATATAAATTCGAAGGCATCAGATAAATACCATTGTCTAGGATTCCTATTGTTTGGCCCTGGAATGTAGTCTATCAAATCAATTACTATTTCCCAATCTGATCATTTTTTAAATTCATATTTAGCCAAAGAATAAGGCATAATATCTCTCTGAGCTTAGTGTGAACACAAAGCAAATAAGTAATCATTAATTATGCATGACATTACATACCAATTATTTGTGAAGAAGCCTGAGAGTGGTATAAATATAATCTCATTAGTTTTCTCAAATTCTCCACGAGCATGAGAGGTAATCATTATTATCTCTATATTTAACATATTACTATATTAATAAAACTGTATAGACTATTATACTTTGCATTTGGAATACTTACAACTCTGGGCTTTCTAAAACCAAGGCTTTTCTCTGGGTAACTGAAATAGTCCTTTTATCTGCTATGAGAAAGTCTAAAGGCTACTGTCACAGTCCCGGCCTCCTGGTGGCTGATATGAGCAGGTGCTGCAGGCAGCCATTAAGTAAGCGGCTGGATGGACCCAGCCACTTTTAATTCCTGTATCACTGAAGAAAAGTCAGCTCCAACTCTTCTTGGGTGCTGAACTCACATTGCTGCTGCACAAGAATACCATATTTTATTAGGAGTGTTTGTGTTTATGTTGGAGTGCAACTAATTTAGACAGCTGAGAGTGATGGCTTGAAAAACTGCGAACGTGTACAAGAGGAAGGGGAAACAAACAGAGGAAAGGATGCAGTCTATCAATGAGCCAAAAATGGCCTGGAGCTGTCCAGACTTCATGAGAACAAGTGATTGAGGAAAATATAATTAAGTAGCTACAGATCAGGCAAAAGTCTACCTCTGAGAGTCAACAGGGCCCCTTCCTTTTAAGAATGCTCACTTTATTCATTTCTTATAGGATAGAAAATTCAGATTTTTTTCTTTTGAGAATTGAATAATCCTTGAAGAACTTTATTAATCATAATAAGTGATGTTTTGTTTGTGGGGGGTTATTTTGTTTTCTCTTGTTTTGTTTTTATTTTTGGCATTTAGGACCAAACTCAGACATTATGCAAGATGTATTCCAATAACCCCTAACTTTCTTTTAACATTGCAACTATAAAGATTGTTCCTGATATCTGTTGGGATCTACCACACCAAATCAAAACAAAATACCCAGTCTTTTTCCTTCCAGTTACTCATAAGACTCCTGCTACTACTACCTTTTCAGAGAGGGCATGCTCTCCCCGTCTAACCCAAAAACAGATGTCTTAGAAGCCCTATGCTTCAGGGTCAGTACGGAGGAACAAAGAACAGCACTATCTGTTTTAGAAGCTTTACCGTGGAGTTAGATTTGCCCCCACACTGTTCTTACTGCCTTTTTTGCAATGTGCTCTGATGACCACTGTTGTTTTATCCTCACTCTGTGCTTGTAACTTCGTCCACAGAAGCTCAGTGTGTTTGTAAGTAGGTGGATACACATTACAAGCTTTTTTTTTTNAAAAAAAAAAAAAGGTTTCTTTACTTATATGCTGTAATTTCTGTCTCAGTTAGGGCTTCTATTGCTGTGATAAAACACTATGACCAAAAGCAAGTTGGGGAGTTAAGAATTTATTTGGCTTACACCTTGATCGTGGCCCCTCCCTGAGTACCAAAGCTGTCACTCAAAGCAAGGCAGGCATCTAGAGGCAGGAACTGAAGCAGAAACACCATGGAGATGTGTTGCTTACTGTCTTGCTCCACTTGATTTGCTTAACCTGCTTTCCTACACCATCTAGAATCAACTGCCTAGGGGTGGTACCTCTCAGTGCACTGGTTCCTCCCACATCAATCATTAGTCAAAACATGCCTGATAGACCTGCCCACAGGTCAGTTCTACCCATGTTCTTTCTGAAGAAAGATTCCCTCTTCCCAAATATGTGTAGGTCTATGTCAAGCAAAGTTATTTCTTTAATAACTTCATACTGGTAAAAGTTTGTAGTCATGTTTAGGAATTTTTTTAAAAAATCTTTTTCACTGGATACTTCAATTTGGGTGGCTTGGAGGATTGAAACATGATCTTGGTGTGTGATCCAGGCTGGCCTTAAGCTCATGACAATCCTTTTGTACCAGCTTACCAAGTGCTAGAATTGTAGGTATGCTTAGTTTCATGCCTAGTCCCACTAATGTTTTTGCTTCATCAAAACTGATTTTAGAGTACCTTTTGTGTTATTTCATTACCTACTAAGTATATATTGTAGAGTCATACAAGTATAGCTCCTACTTTTATTGCCTACTGAAAGAAAGATGATAAATAAAACAAAGAAATTATTCCATATATTGCTCAAGGTGGACTTTACCAAGTTGCAATAATGAGTAACCTCAAAATATCAAAGGCCAGACGGTCATTTGTGCTATTCATGAATCTTGCTCAATGTAGTACTTCAAGAAGACTCTGTACATCTTTGCCACTCAGTGTTTAAGCTTAACAAAACTTACTGTAATCAGTGCTTATTACCACCATGTATAAGATTAGTTGAATAGTCTAGATGTAGGTACATAAACATAAACGTTATGGGGAATAACTTTGCATGGAATGTGGGGCTTGAATCAGCGAGAAGAGTTCAACTTGATAACAACCACAAAATGTGAGTGAAAATTCTGATACAAACACAGACTAGAAAACTATAATAAATTAAAAAAGTCAATGTGGTTGAAGCACAGTCAGTGAAAAAAAAATTGAACTAAAGGCTAAAATGAAGTACTTCTGGGTGGTATTGACACAGTTGGGTTTGTGGAGCATAGAGAACCTTAATTCAGGAAGTAGAATCATTATGTCCTCTGTGTGGCATGCAAAGGCACGTGAAGGAGAGAATCTATGAACCTACAGCATTTATCAGAAGAAGAAAATCCAGGATAAGTAAAGAAAGAAAAGACAAGAAAACACAGACACAGTGTTGGTGCCATGAGAAATGGAAGCAATCAGATAAAGTAGTTCTGGGTATGCAGAGAAAGGATGACTCAGGAATGACTCCTAGGCTTCTGATCTGAGACACTGAGTGGGTGATGTTACCGTTTATGAAGCTGACTAGATGGGGGAAAAGACAGGTTTTGTTTGATTATTGTTTGGCTTGTTCCGGTTTCTGGCTGACTGGTTGACTGCTGGGGGTGGCTGGAAGAAAGTTTTAGAGTTTCATTAAAAAGTTAAATTTAAGAAAGCTCTGAGACACCCACGTGCAAATCAAACAAGCAGTTACATGTACACGTCTGGAATCCATGGGTATTGTCCTGGGTGGTTGTATATATTGAAGAGGGAGGTAGTCTATAAAGAGTGGGAAGTGAAAGGTATGGGTTTGAATAAGTTCAAAATATATTGATACATGTATGAAATACTCAATGAATGAATAAAAATAATCTATCTAATTTTTAAAAAAATTGTCTGTAGGGTAAGGGAGGGGAGATAAGACCAAAACATATCGGAAATATTCAAAGAACTAGCAAAAAACATTTATAAAGAAAAATGACAAATTAAAAATAACAGGTCTGCACATGCAGATACTAAAGTCAAGGAAATAGATGACATATCAAGTAGAAACGATTTAAGGGAGAGGAGAATGTTTTTAGTGCACCACTTAGCAGCTCTAAAATTTAGACTCTGGAAGGAGAGCTAGGAGAAAAGCCTAAAATTGGACAGGGACAAAGAATATTTCCATAGAATCTAAGAACAAAGTGTGCTTAATTAAAAAAAGAATGGCAAACTGTGTCAAATCCTCCGGGACAATGAAATTAGATTAGTATTGAAACCTAAATTCATTCATTTATCCACTCAGCATGGAATAATTTTCTTGCTTTGATTTTTCATCTGACAAATGTTTATTCCAGGGCTACTATTTTGCAGCCAAAATTTGTTCAAGATGTCCAAATATGGTGTTGCCTACAAGAGCCATGTTTTTTTCTCCCTAAACCTTACATTCTGTTGGAACATACAAGCAATATACAAGGAGGTGAATGAAGAAAGTGACTTCGTGTGGTGAAAGTGCTGTAAAGAAAGGTAAATGTTAGAGAGTATTCTAATGACAATCTAAGAACAAACACAGTACATCAAAATGCCTTTAATGTGTAATTATAAAAAGAAAAAAAAACCTACTCTTTTCTTGGCTCGAATGATAGCAAATGAGTTTTGGTCCAGAGTTTCAAAACAATGTGAGCAGAGACAACAGTGAAAGATTGTTAGATTGTTCAAGAGAAAGTAAACAGCAATACATAATACCTGCCCGGAATTCTCAAATTTGTTTGTTAATGTGTCCCCTTGCACACAAGACCAGGTGGTCAACTGCCTAGTTCAGAGAAAAACTGCAGATAGAGGAGGAGGAGACAGTGTGATTAGGCATCCTGTGCTTTTACTCTTTGGCCCAATAGTTGCAAGCCTTTTCCAGTGCCCTCTAGGTATGAGCAGGTTTTTTCAGAAATCTCAAGTTATAATATGAGATGCCTCTTGTAACCAAAGCTAGTCTTCATGGAATCATAATTCTAGGCCAAAACCTTCAGACATTTTTCAAACAGCTAAAGTTTAAAGTGAAATTTGTACCAATTCAAAGTATTCCTCTTACTTTTTTATAATTAGACAATTAAAAACTTCTCCTGTCATCTAATTCCAAGTAAGTTTTGTTCTTTGATTTTCTTCTTGTATTGAACAGAGCCTACTAGTAATAACCTGTACTGTTTTAGTTCCTAGATGATTTTTATCTTCTTAGAGTATATATGTTTAGGCAGTTTTGGTGTTTTCTCATTTATTATTCTTTTCTATAAGGCAAGAATAAAATCTATTCCAATTACAAAGTGTTAAGGAAGGAAATAAGGAGCATTTTTCCAATACAGAATTCATGTCCTCAGTTGACAGTTCGAGGTCAGTTTCATTGTAACTATTTTGCTATCCTATCAAAATTATAAGAAGCTATGACATGGAATTATTTTATATCCCATTTCCATAGAATCAAAATCACGAAGGACTAGCGGCTATCAATTTAACTTCATTCCCATAAAAGAAGAGAGAGAGAAAAAGAACATTACTAATCAACAGAAGCAATTTCAACTTTGTTTTTTCACTTACTAGTGACTGATATTGTGAACTTCAAGAAAAAGGCAGTATGTGCCATGTCAGACATGGAGACATGTCATAGGCCCCTCAGAATACAAATAAGTGATCCATTTTATGAATAGCATGATTACAAATAAGTTGAACAGAAACCCAACAAACCAGATGTTTCTTATTTAATCTTTTTTATTTTGCCTAAGGATTAATTCCTCAGGAAAATAATTCTAAAATTAGAAACAGTTTTAACAGCACTTAAAGTTATCTAACCTCATGCATAAATGTATGAATACCGGGGACAGGAGGAATCTGACTGACTGCCCTTGGATCTCATCTCAACACTGCCTGAATAGGTTGCCTTTCATCTTCTCAGGTGTGAAAGTCTACCAGATGAAGATTCATTTGGGTTAACAAGCCCATTTTGAAAGGTAAATAACTCTGAGAGAATTAGTTTAACAATTAAGATTTTTATGCAGAGTGCACTGGCTGCCTTGTCAGATTGCTTCCCTCTGAAACCTCATAAAGTAATCCCCAGTGTAATGAACATGTTACCAGAATAGAAAGAAAAGAGAGGAGCAATCATGGAGTATGGGAGAGGGCCTAGAAGGGAAGATATGCTTGGGTAAGATGCTAACATGAAGGAAGGTTTTAAAGCAGCCACGAAGGATAAATGGACAAGAGATCTAAGGGAGGATAATCATGATTGCCCTAGAAACAAAAGACAAATTGTTTCAGTTTGGTCCTGGAGTATCCATGCTTTCGTGTGTGTGTGTGTGTGTGTGTGTGTGTATACATATATGTGTATGTATATATGGTATACACACATGCATACATATGCATATGGTGTGTGTATGTGTGTGGCATGTTAAATTGAACATCTTTAACAAAATAATAATATGAACTGAGAAGCTTATACACAGTTTCTGTGCGATACTTCTGGAGTCTGTAAGTTTAAGCTCAGGATATGGGTGTTCTGGGATCTAGTGAGGGCCCTCTTCCAGGTTACAGATGACCTGCTTCTCTGGTCTCCAATTACAGACTTATTGTGTTTTTTTATTATAAAGACCCCAGTCCCACTCCTAAGAGCTCTACTTCATGACCTAGTTCCTCCCAGAGGCACTGCTCCCTCACTCCAGAATACTCAGGGAAAGGATTTAAAGGCAAGAATTTAGAGGAATCTAGAGACCTGTATATTAATTACTTGTGTGATTGCTGTGAGAAAATAACTGACAAAAGCAGCCTGAGCTGGGAGGTTGTTTTTTGCATGGGGATGTAGTACTTCATGAGGAGGAATGCGTGGCAACAGGAGCTGGAGACAGCCAGTCACATTTCTTGGACAGAAGTAAACAAGATCTGGGACCAGGCTACAAAACTTCACACCTCATTCCCAGTGACATTCTTTCTCTACCATGGCTCTATCTCCTAATGCACCGGTGAACTTTCCAAACAGCACAACCATCTGGTGCCAAGGTAATAAACACATGAGCCTACCAGTAGGGGCATTTCACATTACAACAAAAATCA
Organism: Ellobius talpinus; assembly: GCA_001685095.1. NCBI lineage: Eukaryota > Metazoa > Chordata > Mammalia > Rodentia > Cricetidae > Ellobius > Ellobius talpinus. Next base: position 10,345 of record LOJH01040944.1, read on the forward strand.
GGCCACAACAAGTGGGTAACAGTAAATAGTCTACACACACACACACACACACAAACACACATACTCACACATACTCACACACAAACAAACACACAAATACACATACTCACATGCACACAAACACACACACAAACACAAACAAACATATACACACAAGCCAAAAGCAGCCTTAATCTTTTCATCTACCACAGAAACAAGTTATCTAAAAATCTATCAACTATTTGCTTTAAAAATCTCCATATTCTATTCTAAGGTCTGTAAATAACTAAATAATTAAAAGGGATAAAAATCTTCTGCAGTTGTTTTTCAGTAGCATTTAAAGATGGGAAAAAGTAAGTCAGAAGGCATATGAGTTTATGGAGTGGGTTGTCAGTGTGGGAGTCAAATGTGGGCCATTTATCTTAATTCACTGTCTCATGCATTCATTTCTCAGACCATTATTCTAGTCAGCCAAGGCCAAAAATAAACACGTTTTCAAACTCAAGTACAAACTGTCTTTCCTTGGATGGTCTAGAGGTTTGAGAGGCATTTAGAGAAGTTGTACATTAAGGATATGGGATGCTTAAAGAAAACCAGTTGTTCTGGGGCTCAGGAGTCAAATGAAGAATTTTAACTCACTTACTTACCCTGAAGCTCAGATCTATTTTGCTAAAGGGTTATTCATAGCTGTGGACACCAAATAGAAGATATGTACCCTGCCTGTGGTGAGGATTTAGAGATCACAAACTGACTGAAAGGAGCAGTGCAGGGGTGCTCAGCTGCACCCTGACTCAGGGAGCTGAGAGGACTCCCAGGACTTCTGTTGGCACACCAGCTCTGCCCCCACGGCTTTGCCACGTAACACTGGGTAGTCTTTTAACCTTCTTCAGTCCTACTTTACTCCTTAGCTTATGAGTTAATCAGCAGCCTGTGGGAGTAAGAACTAATTTAAATAATTTGTGAAAACGAAAGGTTTTATGGTGCACAGCTAATAATATACAGCAAGGTTTTAATCCTTGGTAGCCTGAGTCAGTTCTCAAGAAGGATCAAAAGCAATCGTCTGGCGATTACCATGTCCTCTATTAGGCAAGGCTTCTTAGCCATGCTTAGCTGGAAAATCTGAGGATTTCTCAATTGGCACTGTAGTCCCTAACCCAAATCCATCACACATTGACATTAGCCATCCAATGGCTTCTATGCAGACTGGACTTTGGGACAATGGAAAAACCAACAGGCTAGAAATCCATATTTACATGAAATTGTAGGTGTTGCCACCTCTGGGTAAGTGATCCTGGATGCTATAAGAAATTGAGCAGCATTTCCTGGTGACTTCTGCTTCAGTTCTTGCCTCCAGGTTCCTGCCCTGATTTTCTTCAGTGATAGAATATTCTCTGTGGATGAAATAACCCTTAATTCTCAAAGCTGCTTTTGGTCACGATGTTTTAGTATATCTATAGAAGCCCCAACTAAGACAGAAATTGATCTCAGGCCATGGGGTATTGTTAGCAAACCTGATCATGTGTTTTGGGGAAGATTATGAAAAGACTTTGGAAATTTAGACTGGAAAGGCCATTGTCTGTTCAAAGCTTCATGGGTTGTTCTGTGGAAGCTTGGAAAAGAAAAATATTTAGAGATATGCAGATAGTGGAGTGAAGTGTCAGAGGGAAGTGTCAGAGGGAAGCAAAATTTACTGAGACTATGTGTGATATTTTGTGCTAAAAATGTGTAGTTGTGTTTAGCTGGAACTGAAGAATCAGCCTGATTATAAGAGACCAGCCTCAATTGAAGTAAAACTTTTTCTTTTCTAAGACATTGATACTGGTCATCTGGATCTGAGAGATTAGTGACAATTACTAAGAGACCTAGCATTATTAAAGTGGAATCTAGGAAGTATTTCTTTAGAATCATCACACAGAAGCCCTGGTCCAGTAGAAGCCAAGACTGTACCACATGTTAACAGCACAAGGTGAAGTGTAAAAGTTTCCTAAGGGATACTAGTTTTGAAGCATAAAGATGTCACTGTAACCAGGATAGAATGTTGATGAAGGTTTAGCCTCAATAGCAGTGAGAACCCCAGGATTGAAGGGATCAATGAGAGAAGCTAAGGTTGGGACCATATGGCAGGTTCAGAGTCCTTGAAAAGAGTCCAGGAGAGGGTATTGCTGAAGGTTAATCTAAGTTGCCATGAAGACCCCAGCATTTTGGAGCTGCCTGTACTTTGGGGGAAATCACCAAAGACAACAACATCTATTGAGTGGAACTGATCTGAGCCCATAAGACAAGTGTCGTGTGTTGTGAATGTCAGAGAACTGAGAAAGGCCAAGTCTTTTGGAGCCCAGAAAATTATAAAGGGATCCCAGACATCAAGCACTGAACTATTCTCTCTGTTGAATTTTGGGTTTGCTTTGGTCTGATTGAGACTATTCCCCTGTTTTTCCCTTTTGGAATAAAAAAGTACTTAGCTTATTTCTTATTTTACCGGATGTTGCAATTAAGAGACTGGATTTTTAGAGAAACTTTGGATATTTTAGATAGGCTTTGAGCTTTGCAACTTTGGATATTTTATAGAGATTGAACTTCTAAAGTGTTTGAAAATTTAAAGACTGGAACTTTTCCAAGTTGAAATGTTGTATACTGTTGCATTACTATCAACTTGTCATTTTGGTAACAAGAAAGGAAAGGTTCTAGATGAATAGTGATTTGTTTGTCTGCCCAGTTGACAGGGGGCCAAATGTACTGGATGGTCGTTTTTTATGTCAATCTGATGGCACAAGCTAGGTTTATCTCGGAAGAAGAAATCTTCGTTGAGAAAAATCTGTGGGATTGGTCTGTAGGTTTGTCTATAGGGTGTTTTGTTAACCAATGATTTTATTAACTGATGAGGGTCCAGCACACTATGGATGGTACCACACTAAGGGAAGTGGTTTTACACAGCAGACTAAGCAAGCCATTGATGTAAGATAGTAAGCAGCATTCCTCCACAGCCTCTGGATCAGTTCCTGCCTCCAGCTTCATGTCCTGAGTTCCTGCCCTGAGTCCTTCTTTTGACACACTGTGATGTGGAACTGTAAACTGAAGTAAATCTTTTTCTTAAAGGTTGCTTTTTGTCATGGTGCTTTATCAAAGCAAATAGAAACCCTAACTAAGACAACTACTTGAAATTAAGCTTAGCTTATCCGGCTCTGTCAACGGCATTCATTGGTCCCTAACATTACAACTGCTTCAATTGCAGTTTCTGGGGTGAATATCTTTCAACAACATTGCATTCAAAGAAAGAATAAGGTAAGAAAAATACATATATGTTTATATACATTTTTATAGATTTATAGATATATATAAATACATATATATCTATATAGAGAGATCTATGATGTATAAATCTATATGTCAATATCTGTATATGTACATACACACACATATATATATTATAACTGTTACGGCTTACCAAGATTTCTCACTGAAATTCAAATTATTGATTACTATTATCAAAGTTAAGTTTCCTCACCCCAAAATGCTGTCTATATTTTACTGATTTTATATACTTATATTTTGTTGTAGCTGCTATTAATCACAATATTTATTTCAATACCTATACAAAATCTATTCAGTTAAATTTAAGACATGGTTTTAATAATTCTGTTTCTAAAATTTGAGATTCACTCAATATGCTCCGAATGGTCTTCATATTGCTTACTTGATGCTGTAGTTTGCCCCACACATTAGAGGATTGTAGTTGGAGGTTGCTCATTCATTTCCCAGCCACCCAGATATGAAATAATTATACAGAAGCTGTATTAATATAACACTGCTGGCCTATTAGCTCATGCTTCTTATTGACTAGTTTTTATATCTTACATTAATCCATTTCTGTTAATCTATGTATTGACAAGTGGTTGTGGCCTACTGGTAAGGTTCTGTCCGACATCCAACATCTGTCTCCTGTGACAGCTACATGACTTCACCTAATCTCTCCTCTTCTACCTGCTTTGAACTCCTGCCTTGACCTATTTTGTGCTACAATAGGCCCGAAGAAGATTCTTTATTAATCAATGGCATTCACAGTATATAGGGGGGAATCCCACATTACCTCCCCCTTTCTGTATAAATAAAAAGGAACATTTTAATGTAAACATAGCAAGATTACATAAAACAAAATAGTTATCAAGCAAGAATTATAGTT
>LOJH01040945.1:0-14503 GCA_001685095.1 Ellobius talpinus
CATGGGGACCTTGGGGGAGGGTTGAAGGGGGAGGGGAGAGGCAGGGAGGGGAACCAAGAAAAATGTAGAGCTCAATAAAAATCAATTTAAAAAAAAGACTCCAAAGCAACATTTGGTCGGGAGACGGTAGTCCTTGCTTCACCATACACCTATCAGGTCATGTGAGCAAGAAGAAAGAGACATGCCCAGGCTCAGCCAGCTCCCCAAAGGGAACCTGAGGGACAACAGAAAAGCAGGGCCTGGTGTCGCTGTGACCCTAGAAGGAGGGGCTGTCAGTCCTCTGAAGGGAGTGGGAAACCCCGCCCACCTGAACGTGGGCCATCTAAGTATGAGGGCATCAATAAAAACCACAAACAGTGTAAAATGCCACCAAGCAGATGATAAGTTTATTTCTCATTATGAGACGCATGACGTGCTCGGACTCCCGGAAATAATGAAGTCCATTTTTAATCTCTGCTTCTGTGACTTCCAGATAATAGGCGAACTTACCCCGAGGCCACGTCGCATTATCAAGGCAGGGCTTTTGGCTACAGATTCAGAAAAACAATGCACGGGTTCCATGTCCCCTACACCAAGGAATGAAGAGGAGGCCTTGGGGTGTCTTCCTTGTCTGGGAATCATAAACTGTCAAGGAGATCCAGCCCCTGCCTTGTAAAACACAGCCCTGAGCTTTGCCTTCCAGCCTGGTTACAGGGCTGCTTGTCCAATAGCAACCAATGGCATGCACAAAGCCCAGGAGCCAGAGCCCCTGAGCAGCACTGAGCAGCCAGGCGCTATTTCCTATCCACCTCCCAGGTGCCATCCTGTTTTGCCCCTGGGACTTGTCCCTCCAAACACACAGGAACTGTTTTAAGGCACACCCTGTTGAGGACACCTGCTGGCTTAAGGATACAATATACATTTTTTATTCATATGTCACACTTGTGTGGGGGTACCTGGTGAGGTCAGAAGAGGGCAGGGATCCTTTGGAGTGGAGTTACAGGCAGATGTGAGCCCTCCATGTGGGTGCTGGGAACCAGATTTGGGTCTTGGGGAAGAATAGCAAGTGCTCTTAGTGGCTGAGCATCTCTGCACCCCCATCTGCCCATTTAAAGAGAAACAAAATCAAATGAGTAAACAAACCAGAATCTCTTCCATAACTTTCCAGGGCCCATTAGATGTTTATCTATGTGTGTGCAGACTTTCATATGTGTGTGTTTATGGGTGGGTGACTGCGGAGGCCAGAAGAGGGCACTGGATCTCATGAAGCTAGATTTACATACAGTTAGGAACTTTCCAGTGTTAGTGCGGCAAGTGCTCTTAACCTCCATGCCAGCCCTCAAGACCAAGAAAAAAAAACCTTAGATGATCAGCCCCCAGTCTAGCTTAGAGGACTGCTCCCCTCCCCCTCCACCTCATCTCTACCTCTCTCGCGTATATGAAGAGTGGCTGTGCCATCTTGAGACCTCACTCACAACACCTGTGCTTACAAACAAGGAGAGGGGAGCAGAGAGGTACCGTCTGTGCCCCCTCTGACATCCTTCCCATGACCTTTCCAGAAATTCGTAGTTGAAGCCCTGGCCTTCTGGAATCCCCAGACTATGGAGTCCTGGACCCCACTGAAGGCCATGGCTGCAACAGTCTGTTATGTTGTGGTCCAGTCCCTTGTTCTTGAGCATCTGGTTCAGAGAGAGGTGTCAAGACTTAAGACCTGAGCAGCCTGGCAGCTTCCCTTCTTCACCAGGATCCCTGGGTGGCCCCTCAAGGTCCCTCCCACGACAGGCCTGGGAATAGAAGCTGGGTTCTGCCTTCCTGACAACTGCTACTTCCTGTATCTGGTAAAGGAAGGTCAGAGGAGGGTGAAGGGTCACTGGGGTGTTCTCTCCTTCTTGGCCATACAACGGCACCTCTGATTTCCTTATAAATTCTGTGAGCCAAGAAGTGTACACAGCGCCAACAGGCTGTTGTGGTGGCCCACGCCTTAATCCCAGCACTCGGGGAACAGAGACAGACAGTCCTCTGTGAGTTCAAGGCCACCCAGGGCTGCAGGAGACTGAATCTGTCTAAAAGAGAAACAGAGTTCACACCTTTGATTCTAGCACTTGGAGGTGGAGACAGGAAGGGATATGGCTGGGTGGAGAGAGAAGGAGGAGGGGACAGGAGCTCAGAGCAGTCAGTCTGAGGATTTGCAGAGACAGGATCTTGTCCCATTGGGTCTGAGGGTTTCATAGAGGTAAGAACTATTGGCTGGCTCCTTTTCTTCTCTAATCTTTCAGGATTTACCCCGATATCTGACTCCAGGTTTTTATTAATAAGACCAATTAGAAATTTGTGCTCAGTTTTATTCATTTTGTGACAGGATCTTCCATAGCCAAGGATGGCCAAGCCTCCAGCTTATGTGCTGTTGCTACGCACGCACTCTACCAACTGAGTTCTATCCCCAGTCCTTGAGTGTCCATCCTTGACCAGTGTCCTGTCACCTCCTATAAAAGCAGTGGCCTGAAACGAGGCACCGCTGGCACCTACAGAGCTGAGCTCCATCATGCTAGAAGGGATCCATGCCTGAGTGGTCCTGGCTTTGCAAAACTGGAGCAGGAGGGTTGGGCAGAGGGGGAACACCAAGCATGGTTAGAGGTGGCAACCCTGAGGACTTGCTAGAAGTCCTGGTTGTCTAGAGCCTAGGACCTAGGGGGCAAGAGGGAGTGAGGTGTAGGCGGCCTGGGTAGACGGGAGGTCGCCTGAAGGACTGTAAATGGGACCCTAGCTACAGGAAGAGCCACTGAAGTGTTTTGGGGAGGGTGGTGCTCACAATGCCATGAGTAGAGAACTGGTGGAGATGTGGCAGTGGTGGATGCAGGACAAGCCGGGGCTGCATTTGGGGGTAGGTTTGCTGGTGTTGGCTGAGCCAGCAAATGAAGAAGACAGGGAAGAGACAGAGAGTCAGTGCCCTATGCTTGACAGATGGGCAGTGGGTGGGGAAACAGGAAGGGGTACGCTTTCTGGAGGCTTATGGAGTTTGGATTTGCCTCTTTTAAGTCCGGAGTGTCACTTAGGCACCCAGATGGAGACTCCCAGAAAGTGACAGACAGAGACTTGGGGCTAGGGATGGAGACCAGAACTGAGATACAAGCGGGGATTATGGACTGGGCCACGAGGTGCCCTTTGCTCACAGCAGGGACAAACTGATTCCAACCTGGACCCCTTGACCATAGGTAATTTATTATGCAATCACAATCTCCATGTCACCAGTGAGGAGACGGGGTATGTCAGACATCTGCCTGTGCTGTGTGTGGCCAGTTCACCTATGACCTAGGCTTGGCTGCTAAGGTCCTAACTATTCTGTCTCTTTCTGCACTCACTCATGTTCTGGGATGGTGACACCTGATGTACCATATAGACACCCAAGAATACCTGTGGCCATGCTGACAAGGCTGTACCAGTCCCTGGGCTGCAGTCCCTGGAGGGCATCCCTGGACCCTCCCGTCCATTTGGGGGTGAGGTGGGAGCCATGGGAGCTTTCTGTCCCAGGCTCTCTACCTTCTTTCTCCAGATGGGGCCTTGCCAAGAGTCCTGGGCCTAGCCAGGAAGAAGAGAGACCACCAGGTGAGAAACTGGGAACATCCTCAGCTCTGAGCTGGATCCCAGCAAGAGCCCAAGCTGAACAAACCATGGAGTCCCAGCACCCAAAGGAACTCCCACAGGCCAGAGTTGCTGAACTGAAACCAGAAGTCAGGGTACACGCAGCCCAGCCCCACCCCAGTCTCTTTCCTGCCCTTAGCCACCACGACTTAGGACTGGCACTTTCCTGATGGCTTCACATTTCTGCCCTTCTAGATCCAGATTTACAGTGGTGGCATTGAAAGCAGGGATGTGTCACTTTGCTCTCTTTTTTCACGTAAAAACTCTTGCATGCTGCTCTCAGGGAGGCTGTCCTCATTGTCAGGTGGAGTTCATGATTCAGTAGCAATAATGCTCGGTTTATATTCGTCATAAATGCCAGGCTCGAATAACAGACTGAAATGGCATCCAATCCCACAATGTTGGTGTTTATGAATAGCGTCAAATGCAGATGCAAAAGGTTCCCTGTGACCACTCTCTGTGGATTCCGTGATGGATCTCATCCCCAGGAGACAGGTAGGCAAGGGGGAAAACTGTGCACGGGAACTGGAACACACTTCCCAGGTCAGGTTCCAGGCTCAAGTCTGTGGCCATGCGATTGTGTTCCTGGGAACCCTGAATAAGGTGGGTGGTCTCAGAGGACCTGGAAGACAGGAGGCACAGAGACCATCTGCAGAGCAGACTGGTCCATCTGTCACTCCCACTTCTGAGACTCCCTGGGCTCTAAAATGCTTGACAACCTCAGAACAGTCTCTGAGGAACATGCTGGGAAGTGTGTATGGCTGTGCGTGTGTGTATGTGTGCGTGTGCATGTGTGCACACGTGCACATGGTGGGGGATGGGTAAGATGGTGGGAGCCAGGCCACTTGGAGCAGGAGATTTCCTTCTGGATGCTGGACCGGAACCTCCCCTTAGGTTGTGGACCCATCATGGGACAAAGACTTGTTTAAGGGTCCCTCCTACTCCCAGTTCTGTCCAAGTTAGACCCAAACTGAGATGCCACCACCTGTAGTTGCCCAAGTGCTTGCCTCTTCACTCAGTCAGACCTTGGGACAAGTGACAGCTCCCAGACCTGTCTTTAGAAGCCCAGCAGGCATATAGCTTGCTGAGCCACTTTGAACATAAGGCTCAGATATGCCTGACTTCAGTGCTGGCACAGGGTGACCTGTGACCTCCACATGCACGCAACAGCATCAGAGTTCAGAACTGCTGTGGCTGTGGCTGTCCCTTCACTTGGACGTCTCATCTTTGCAGTTGATCGCACTGGAAGGAGGCCATTAGGGTCGGTTACTATTCAACACGGCTACCCCTCATCAGAATTGCCAACGTGGATACAGAAATAAACACACCCTGGTGGGCGGATACTGAGCGCTCGCTGGAAGGACATAGCCACTCATGTGCCTCAGAAACTCCAGGAACTAGAAGCTGCGAGAGGTCTGAAATTGGTTCCCTCTCCTAGACAGCATGAGGAACCCACCCTGCTGACACGATAGTGTCTGATGTCCAGACGTGGAGACTTCAGAGAGAATGCATTTCTGTCATGGGAACACCCTGCCCACAGTCTTCAGCTTTCGCGACCCCAGAAGGGGAAACAGTCGATATTATTACCCTCCAACCTTCACCTGCCACTGTTGTCTTTGTTCCATGTGTTCCTAAATGGAAGGTGGGGGCTGGAAGGAAGGCTAGGCTCACAACAAAAAACACACGGGAAAGTGAGTAACAGCCCCAGATGCATGGCACAGTCATGATGCAGAAATAAAAGACTTAGGTTCAAATCCTGCCATACTTCTTAACTTGCTGTGTGATCTTACCTAAGTTTCTAGGCCTTTCTGAGTTCAAGTTTGCACCTCAAAAAGATATTGGCTATCAATAACATGCCTGGGGGGGCTTGCTGAGGAATGTGTATTGGAGACGGAGGATTGCAGCTGGCACATGACAGCTGGCTGCTTGTTCAGATAAGGAGAGAATCCAGTCAGTGCCTGACACCCACTCATGGGCCCTCCAGTTCTCTCTCCAAGCAGAAACAGATCTGCTCCACCCAAAAGAAAGGTGTGGTGTGCTGTCCAAAGCAGACTGCCCCTGAGACAATGGCACTCACACGGGTCTCCACAGAGCTGTGCGTGCTCAGCCAAAGCTGCCAGTGGGCTCTCAGGAACTTAGCAGTCTGAATTGTGTACCCCAAATTCGCCTGTGGAAAACTTTCATCTCAAAGGGTCAGGCTGAAGCTGCATTTGAGACAGGGTCTTTATTTATTGTTCCTTCTTTCTTTCCTTTTCAGAAATGTTATGTATTCAATTAATTTCTGTGTGTATGTATGTTTATGTGGGTGCACACTTATGTGAAGATGCATGCGTGTGTGAACAGGTACAGGCCAGAAGATACCCTGAGTATCATTTCTGGGTAGTAGGCGCTCTTTACCCTATTTTGTCTTTTATTTTCTTTTTTTGAGACAATTTCTCACTGGCTGGGAACTCGCCAAGCAGACCAGGCTGGCTGACCAGTGAACCTCAGGGACTCTCCTGTCTCTGTCTCTGCTGAGGTTACAGGTATATGCCACCTTGCCCCTGTTCCCTTTGTCAACGTGAGCTCTGAGGATCAAACTCTGGTTGTCACGCTTATAAGCTTACTAATGAGCTGTTTCCAGTCCTGGACACAGGGCCGGGATGGTAAGACTCTGTCCCTTGTTGCAATACTCTAGCTGATGGATGTTAGTGGCCCCAGCAGACAGACAGTATAGAATGAGCCCAACGGCTGATCAGAGGGTACCTGCGAGTGTCAGCCAGAGGTCCAGGATCCAGGAGCAGGGAGGCAGAGTGGGAACTGTCTTTTCAGGACCCCAGAAAGAGGCTCCTGGTAATGGCTGGGCTCCATGCCTACGAGGCAGTAACTAACAGTGGAAGGCTGGTCCCTTCGCTGAACGCTTTGGGATGCCGTCTCCATTTTGCTGACTTTGGAGAAAAGAATGGTGATAAATAAATGTAAAGCATGCGGGCGATGGTGCGAAATGATGCTTCATCTAATTATCGCCATTCCGAGGCGTCGTTAGCACGCGAGCACAGAGAACGATAACGACTTCTGTGGCTCCTTGCAGCTCGGATTTGCCATCTTAAGCCCTCAGCGCGGGGACTCAGTATTCCCCGGGACAGAATCTCTCACAGACAGATGATATCCTTGCATGAGGAGGTAAGAGGAAATGAGTCACCGTGGCTAAATTGAAAAGGGCACAGTGATGCTCACAGGCTTCCAAGACAGCCTAGAGAGCGCCCAGAAAGTCAGGGAATGAGAGAGTGACTTTGAGGGACGCCCAAGAGGGCTGCTGGAAAATATTCCCTCCACGGCAGATCCCTCTTCTACCTAGCAGGGTCACACGCAGGGGTTGCATTGACTCCATCTTTGTTGGAGCTTAAAGGACCGAAGCGTCCCTGCCTTTCAGGACCAGGCCAGAGGAGCCGGAACATTCCTTTTACCTGCTCTCTGGGCTCCTGTTGTCTGGCTATTGTCTCAGACTGGAATCTCATCAAGCACATTTACAGCCACTGACAATAGACTGTCCCATTCAGTTGGATCTGTTCCCACACCCAATTCTCCAAGCACTGCGTAGTGACCCTATACTCTCACGACCACCCCAGCCTCTGCTCTGCTTTGGCCACCTTTTGCCCCATGGGCTACGCTTGGCATCACAGCTCCGTCCTACTGTTTGGACTAGGAGTGTACACAGGAGGTGACTGACCAGTCAAGAGTGCTGTGCTGATGTGGGAAGAAAGGGTGGCCTAGTGAGATTTCACCCCCCAGGGAAGAATCAGGGGTGACAGAGAAATTGGAGCTGGGACCCTGCTGAGCCTGAGACCAGAGAGTGGAAATGGGACCACCAAGGCCTTAAGCTTGGAGGGAGGGTGTGGGTGCTGGAAGGTAGGAAACAGGTGTGCCAGAGAGTAAAAGGGGGGGCTAAGGAACCACAGCGGAGGCATTAAGTGGTGCCAAAGTCCAAGTCGGGCAGGGCAGCCCCACATCACGGCTGCCCCTGCCCTGTAGTCTGGCCTCCAAAGGCTGGCCTGGCCCCATGCTGGCTTGACAATCCACACTCCTACCAAAGTGAACTTGCCCCTAGACATATGTCCACATCCTAGCCTCTGAGACAACAGATGGGACTTATTTGGAAAGAAGGTCTCTACCGGCTTAATTAAGGATCTCAGACTGCATTTGGGTGGCACCTACATTAAATGGCAGTGTCCTTAGAGAAGACAGAAAAGGAGTCGTGAAGACAGCATTGCTGTGTGGTGTGGCCTGGAAGGTGAAGTGATTCAGGAGCCAGCTGTGGAAGATGAGGTTTCAGGGATAGGTGTGGATAGCACCCCTCCCCTGAGTCCTGGGGTAACTACCTCTGCTGACACCATATTTTGGACTCCTGACCTCTGACTTGCTACTGGATGTAGGGATAGGTGTGGGTTCCCCCAACTCCCCGAGTCCTGGTGTGACTAACTATGCCGACACCATAGTTTGGACTCCTGGCCTCTGTGACTGCAAGAGAACACAGTCTGTTTTTTCAAACGATCCAGTTCATGACTGTGACGGGACCAACAATATAAGCTGTAGCATCTTACAAACAAAATGCAGTTATAACACAGAAGCAAGGGCTGCAATCCAGGGAGCCGCTGTGACAGCAGGAACCTGAGGTGACAGGGCTTTAGCTCTGTCTCGGCCTCCGCCTGCCCTGTGATCTCGGGCCAACCAGTCCTCTCTCTGCTGCATGGCTCCTCCTGGGAAAGTGAGGGCTGGGCCCAGAAGTCCTACCTCATGGCACAGTCAGGCGCCACTGTTGACATTCACTCTGGTGTCCTTTCCATTGGGGTGATAAACACTCTGAACAAAAGCAGCTAGGAGGGAAGAAGAGTTTATCTGGCTCACTCTTCCAGGCCATAGTCCACCCCTGAGGGAAGTCAGGACAGGGACTCAAACAGGAACTCGAAGCTGAAACCATGAAGGAATGCTGCTTGCTGGCTCGCTCACAGGCTCATGTGCTTTCTTATACAGCTTAGGACCGGCTGCCTAGGGATGGTGCCACCGCCAAGGGGTTGAGCTCCCCTACATCAATTACCAGTCAAGACAGTCTCCCATAGACATGCGCACAGGTCAGTCCTGTTTGTGGTTTGCACACCCTTTGTTGAGATCCCGTTCTCAGTCCTACAGACCAGGCAGTGGTGACACACACCTTTAATCCCAGTAGCCACACTAGTTTNTTCTGAGATTCCTGGAGGCAGGATCGCCATTTTGGACTGAGGTTGAGGTAAGAGACAGCGAATGACCTTCAGGTAGAACCCCAATTTCTGTCTCTAGGTTTTTATTAATTGTGCTACACCTGGCCCTTGGAGACTGAGGCGGGAGGATTCAGAGTTTTAGAATAGCCAGAGCTATGTAGCATGTTTCAAAATAAATGACTGAATGAATACTAAAAGCACTTTAGCTTTGGGAAAACAGTGTGTACTATTGGTACTTGTCCTAAGCCAGGGGTCGTCCTTGCCTGTTTATCTTTCCTCTTCCATGTAAGGGATACTGTGGCTACCCTGATGATCTTATGATGATGCAGGAAGAGGCACCTCATGTCCCTCAAAGTCTGGAAAATGCATGCAAAGGCCTTGGCAAGGTCCTTCCTCCCAGTCTGTGGGCATCCCATGTGGCGAACTGGGACCCTGGAATGCACTTCCACACCTGTGCTGTTGCTTTGAGCTGGTGACCACATTGGAAACCAGCAAGAGTCCTGTGTAAGGACAAACATCCATGTGACTCACAGGACCCAGTAAAGACAACTTTGAGTGAGGGTTAAAAGCCAGTCCCCATGTCCCAGAACCCAGGTTGCTGCTGCTGCTGCCACTGCCACCACTGCCATGGCTGCTGCCACCACAGCAGTGTAGCAGGAACATCTAAGACTTATGAGAAGGTCTGGGGCTTCCGCCAGGCTTTTCGGGGCACCCACTAGAGGAACACATGTGAAGGACAGAGGATAGCTTAAGGGGCTCGAGACTTGAACTCAGGTTGTCAGGTTTGGCAGCAAGCACCTTTATCTTCTGATCCACTTCACTGGCTCCCCCTTTTATTTTTTTAAAAAAATCCTACAAGAGACAGATGATCATTACTCAAATCCTACACAGCCATGGGAGGGTAGCCAAGCTGGCACAGATAAGGCCCTCTAGCTTTGGGTGACAAAGCACGGTGCTGTCATCAATCACACCTAGGTGCCTTACATCACATAATCTCTGGGCAGCTCACCCATAAAAAGCAGCCCTTCCCCCCAGATCCCGGAGCAACTCCGAGCCACTGAGCCTTGCGTCTGATTTCACAACTGTGTGCCTACCGCTTAACTTGGCAAGACATTACTTCTAAAAGATGATTCTGAAAGGAAAGTTTGGGGTTTTATTATACCTCTGGGCTAGATTGGGTGATCTTGGAAGAAATAAGGTTGCACCCTTTTCATTTCCAATCCATAGGACAATATTTTAGCAGTATGCGGGGTCAGGGAGAAGAAGCCAGGGGCTGGCGCTGCATGATGCATGGCCGTAGAGTCGGGGCCCAAGGAGCATGGAGGGCACCTGTCTCCACCTTAATAGGAGCAAGGAGATTGCGTCTGATTGATGGAGAGAGAGAGAGATGCCTCTCAACGGACATGCTGGGGTTGCAGAAAACAGCCTGCCCACCAGCTGCCCAGAACTGCATGAACCCAGGCACGCTCTGTTCTTTAGCCCCAGGGTTTCTTCTCACAGCTCTTCAATGGCCTGCTGGGTTATATGGAGAATCTCCCTTCTTCCCTATCCTCTCCTCCTTTGCAGATTAGGGTTGAGCTGCTTGCCTCCTAACATGGCTAGCACAGACCCAGGACCCTGCGTGGTAGGATGCTAAGACATGAGGACTGGACAGCTGACTCTTTGTTGCTGTGTCAGGATACCATGGCAACCTGGTGGAAGAAAGAGATTATCCAGATGAGAGAGGGATAAGAATCCACCATGGCCAGGAGGCATGGCAGCCAGTGGCAGGCAAGGCATCAGGAGCAGGAAGCTGAGGGCTCACATCTCTAGCCACCCACAAAAAGCAGAGAATGGAATCGGGTGCTACAAACTCTCAAAGTTCACCCCCAGTGATTTACTTCCTCTGCAGTGAGGCGCTACTCCTCAAGGTCCTCAGCCTCCCTGAACAGTGCCACCAAGTGTTCAAGTCCATGAGCCTATTTGGGAGATTTCTCATCTGAACCACCACAGGGACCATTCTTCCAGGGCCCTGCCATGATTGTGGGGCAGGAGGGTGATCTCTTCCCACCTCTGTCCTCAGAGTTCTCCGGTGTCACCTCTTCCCCAGGCCCTACCCTAGCAGGTGTATCAAACCTTTTGGCAATTTCAAAATACTGTCATTTACAAAGTCCACACTGAAGGAAAAAATATGTTTTACCTAAGATTATGGTTCTGTGTTGGGTGCTTTCTCTGATTTAACTTCTGTCACTGTAACAAGATATCCTGATGAAAAGTGAAGAAGGAAAGGGGTTTATTTGGCTTACAGTTCTGGATTATAGACCACCATTGAGAGGAAGTAAAGGCAGGAACTACAGATAGATAATCACGTCACTCCCATGGTCAAGAACAAAGAGAGAATGAATACATGCTTGCCTGCTTGTTTCTTGCAGTGAGTTTATTCACTCTTTACTCAAGGGCCAGCCTAGGGAACAGTGAGGTCTACAAAGGGCTTCCTACATCTCCTGACAATTGAGACAATCCCTCACAGACATGCCTACAGGTCCAACCTATTCTAGACAATCCCTCAATTGAAGCTCTCTTCCCTGGTTCTAAGTTGTGTTGACAGTTAAAACCAGCCACCACAGTATCATCCGTGGCTATGAGAGGCAACAGGCAGCCCACAGGCTGTGTGTGGGACAGCCCTGAAAGATCCATCTGAACTGATAAGATTGCCATGGAGGTCACAGCTCAGCGGGGAGGCACATGAGTCACACTACAATGTCCCACGTCAGGGCAATTCCAGATGTGCCAGGAAGGTTCCAGAAGAGTCAGCATCAAGAGAAGTAGATAACTTGCCCTCAACCCCAGAGAGCCCAGAGAATGCCCAGGGTCTGCAAACTCTTTACTGCCTCAGACAAGCATGCAACTTGGTCTTTTCAGGAGTCACCCAGCTGCGGCACCTGGAGCTGTTCTGTTCTCATCTACAGGAGAGCCATGCTAGGCAGAGGCAGCCGTTGGAGTTGCAGAGAAACCACTCCTCCGATGGGAACTCAGCCCATCTCTCTCGCCAAAAGGCCTCAACCTATTTCAATTGTTCCTGGATACTTAAGAATGGAAATAGTTTCATGTCTC
Organism: Ellobius talpinus; assembly: GCA_001685095.1. NCBI lineage: Eukaryota > Metazoa > Chordata > Mammalia > Rodentia > Cricetidae > Ellobius > Ellobius talpinus. The sequence continues at coordinate 11,946 of LOJH01040945.1, forward strand.
CAGATGCATTGGAGTGGATGCCAATTTATTCAAGGTTCATGGGCTTGGAACAGAGAGTGAACCCTGCTTTGCCTTCCTGCCCCTACTGAGGCCCAATGCACCCCAACATACAGTCCCTACATACTTGGGAGCTAGCTTGCTTTCTTATTACAAACCCCAGCTATGCTGGGGTTGGCACAGCTGGAGGGTAGGTCTGTGGCCAACCACAGTTCAGAGCTCAGGGGCCAGAGCCAGAAGGATGGCTGTCAAGGGTGAGTCTTGGTTTGGACTAAGGAGGAAAGCTGACCTCCCAGGGTACTACAATATTTATCATGGTGTCCACTCCAGTGGCTTGCAGACTGGGTGTGGGTTTGTCTATGGCAGGAACTCATGGATAGTGAGGACTTTGTCCTCTACTGAGTCCTTGAGGCCCAAGTCATGGTTTGACGCAGAGTTGATCTGGAGGTTCTTGTCAAGGAGACAGTGCACGGATAGATGAATGGATGGACTGATGGACAGATGGATAGACAGATGCAAGCATATATATGCAGGAGTAGGGGGATGGAGAGCAGAGAGGGAGGAAACAAAGAAAAGAGCTAGGGAAGAACATTGGTTTCCTAGGTGGGTAAAGGGTCAGCAGCTACCAGGGAAAGCAGTCACACTTCAAGAAAGGCCTATATCTGGGCCCTCCCTTTACCTTGGCTTCTCTACAGGGACATACATGTCTGATCTGGGAATCTGGCTAGAGGGACAACCTGTCTGCCTTTTCCTGGACCCACATATGAGGAGGGCAAAACGTCTCAAGCTCCCTGCAGCCTAACCCTATTCAGAAAAGTCTTGGTGGCCAGCCTGCCTCAGGGAGCAGGAGATCTTGGCCTGTGGGAACAACTCCTCCGCCGTGTGTATCTGAAAGTGCCACCACCATCAGCTGCAGCTGTGTCTGTGGGAGAGGTGGTGTCTCCTCTGTGCTTCTCTGAGGGTGGCTAAGCTGTCAAGTGCAAGCCCTCTAAAATCTAGAAGAAGAAGCAGAACTTCGATGCCCATGTTAGAGCTCTCCGTGGGAAAAAGCCAATGAGAGACACTTATACATCTGTGCATTGACTGAGCAATCTATCGATCGAGCCTTACATACATATTTGGATGATGGAAAGGAAATTCTTTAACTACGTGAATCAAATGAACAACCGTGGAACCCGGAAAGCTCCAAATTTGCTGGGCAGATAGGCAGCCTGGAAACGTGGCTAGGAGTTGATGTTGCTATCTCGGGCACGAATTCTCAAGCATGGCAGGCTGGGAGGATGCCATGGAGTGCAGGTAGAATATCTAGGATGCACTCTGGGGGCAGGATTCCTTCAGTTCTAGAAAGCCTTGGACTCTGCCCTCAAGGCCTTCAAGTAATTGGAAGAGGCTCACCCTTACCATGGAGGGGCCTTTGCTTTCCTCAGAGACTACTGGTGTGTGCCCATCATGTCTATAGAATACCTCTGCCGAAACATTCGCACCGCTCTTTGCCCCAGATCTGGGTACCATGGCTGGCAGATGAAGGAAGCTAGCACAACCCCCACCTGGTCCTCCGTATGATGCTGCAAATGGGTGTGCACTACCATAGTCTGGATAGATTCGTGGCACAGACAGCTGCAAGGACACAGGTCCTTGAGCCCATCTTTGCCACACAGTGATGGCCTACATGGAGTGGCTCAGTGTACCCTCTGCTCATCATTCATTACCACCACAGCTGCCTGGAGAGGCTAAGTCATTGGCAAAATTACTAATGTCATCTAATAGTGCTATGTTCACAGCCCTGGGACAGAGGGCAGAGGAAAGGAATGACTTCAGGTCTGTCACTTGGATGGGACCTGGAGCTGGTCACCTGGCAGAAGACACCGTGCCAACTCCCATGCTTTGGCCTTCTCAGGTTGTGTGAGGACAGGAGGGAAGAGAGAAGGGCTGCCCATGGTGACTGCTATAGCATCTTTAGGGGCCCTGTGGCCATCCTGTCCCTCAGGACTTGAAGCATGAGAGTGGGCAAAGAAGCCAAGGATGCCCACCTGACCCATGCCTGGCCTTGCTGGGCTTCTCTTCCCTTCATTTTTCTACATGTTGCTTAGACCCTTTCAGCACCTCATGGCGTGTGTCATAGCCTGTACTTTTCTCTCCACTGTGTCCCTCTGCCTCAGATGCCCAGACTTAGGATGCTCATGGCTGCAAGGCCACGGACCAAGTCCAGGATCTTTCCCCTGCTCTTCCAGGGCACCCAAGGAGCCACCGTGACCCACCGTCACTCTCCCTTTACCCCGAGAGAATTCATTTATTGGTTCTAACCTGGACTCCTCTGGGCTTGAAATCCATATTTTTATTATTATTTATTAGGGCCCCAGGCATCTCTAGGTATGTGGAGAAGCCTGCCATGGTGTCTCATGTTCTAAGGATAATTTTACTTTCCCCATGGTTCCTTCTAGAACCAAGAGGGTTACCTGACCCAGCTAGGGCTTTCCCGGGACAAGCTACCTCTTCCTTCCCAGGCACAGCAAGCACTGATGCCCACCTCTAGATCAGGAAGAGAAGGCAGGCTGCGGGAA
>LOJH01040947.1:7426-19246 GCA_001685095.1 Ellobius talpinus
AGGAAATGAGTGACAAATCACTTGCTTTCCTCCTCCTCTGGTGGACAATTTTTTAAAATAATTTTGTATTATTTTATAAGCAACATGTACTGTTTAGAAAATAGGTCTGTGACAGTTAGCATTAATTTTCTACTTGACGGACTAGAATCCCAGGCAGATGGCCCTTTGGCATTCTGTGTACGTGTGTGTGTGTGTGTGTGTGTGTGTGTGTGTGTTAGGGGGGTTTCATGATTAGGGTTACTGACATGGGAAGACCCACCTTAATTGTGGGCAGGACCATTTTCAGGATAGGGGATCCTGGGCTGTGTGTATAATGTAGAAAGTGAACTGAACACTGTCTTGCCTTTATTCCTATTTTCTGATTATGGAGGAAGTGTGACCAGCTGCTTCATCCCTGTTCCCTGACTGTGGATGATGTGACCAGCTGCTTCAAGCTCAGGCTTCCTTGATTTCTCTGGACCGTGATGAATACTTTCTAGAGCTATGAACTAAAATAAACCCCTTCTCCCTCAAGTTGCTTTCTTCGGGACATTTTATCATTTTATCAAGCCCGGCAGTGGTGGCACACACCTTTAACCTCAGTGCTCCAGAGCCAGAGACAGGTGGATCTCTTCAAGTTCAAGGCCAGACTGGTCTACAGAGCAAGTTCCACGACAGGCTCCAAAGTTACAAAGAAACCCTATCTCAAAAAAAGAGAGAGAGAGATAAAGAAAGAAAGAAAGAAAGAAGAAAGAAAGAGAAAAAAATAAAAGAAAGAAAGAAAATAAGAAGTCCTGTTAAAACTTTGTAAGAAGCTGGGCATTGGTGGCGAGCACCTTTGGGAAGCAGAGCCAGGTGGATCGGTCCAAGACAGACAGGGCTACACAGAGAATCCTAGTCTTGAAAAAACATACAATCAAAACCAAAACCAAACCAAACAAAAAGCACACTAAGAAACCTCCATGTGACGAGGCCATACTATTTTCTTATGAATGAGGTTCCCCCCCTTATTCTGAACAACATTTGTGATTTTTAGAATTCCTCTAGAACTAAAGATATTAACCAGGAATGTCATATCTGTATCTGCTTTGTATGTGAATGCATGCATGAGATAGTTTCTCACTGTGTTGCCTAGGCTGGTCTGGAATTCCTGCACTCACTCAGGCAATCCCACTGCCTCAGCCTGCCTGAAGCTGGAACTGTAGGTGTGTGTCACACCTAGCAGCCTGTCTATGAATTCTCGGGAAAACACTGATGTGTGATGTTCAGCTCTTCTCATTGGAACTCAGATTTCTGTCTTGAATGGCAGGAGTAGTTCCTTGTACCTAGAAGTTCCTGGACACAGGTCTTCCTCAGATGTGTGTTTCAAGACTCCTCTCTTGCATTCTCTTTAAAGTCTTTGGCAAAACAAATGCTTTTAGTATTTGTGAAGTCCAGTTTTTCTAGAGAGCCTTGCCTTACACAGAGTTTCAAGACCAGGGGTTCTCAGCCTTCCTAATGCTGTGACCCTTTCATATAGTTCCTCATGTTGTGGTGACCCCCAAATATACAATCATTTTTGTTGCTACTTTATAATTTTGTTACTGTTATGAATCATGATGCAAATATTATTTTGGAGGTAGAGGTTTATCAAGGGAGTCACAACCCACAGGCTGAGAACATTGCTCAGGAACCATTTGTTTTTTTTCCGGTCCTAAGTAGCTAGAACCTGCAAAGTGTGGCTCCTTAGCCTGCACTGCGTATCCTTGATTGGCTGGAGGTGGCTTCTCCCAGACTCCCAGGGGCAGGTGCCTCAAGTTGATCAATTACCAAGCTGGTCCCGAGGCACTCGCCATTCAGAGCAAAGTCATTTTTTATTGTAATGAAAATTTAAAAGGCAGTTACATTAGTTACACATATACCCAGTGACTTTAATACCTGTTAGTCATACAGAACGCTCAAGAAATACAAATGATTTACCCACGGCACAGTTCACATCCATAAGAAGAAAGGCTAAATGAGAGATGAGGAAATGCTTGCTGTCCACGGAAGCCTGCTTGTGAATTTCCTCTTTAAGGAAGTAGATGGTTAGACAAAGCAAACTGCTGGACCCTGCATGGCCTGTGCACAGCTCCATTTTGCTACGGCCAATATCCGCAAGGCTGTGCAGGCTGCCTCAACAAACCCAGCTCAGGGCACAAGGCATGGCATGTCACATGTGGAAGTGTACCCATCCCTGTGAGCTCTCTCTTCAAAGTTGTCCCAGATTCTAGGCAATGGAGGAAGCGAGCAGCCAGGTAGCTGGTGACTCCTCAGTACATGGAATGTGGCCAAGTTACTCAGCTATATATTTTTGAGATTGGTCTCATGATGTCACCCAGGTAGATCTTGAACTCCTAAGCTCACGACCTTTCCTGCTTCAGTTTCCCCGGTGGTGGCACTTCAGGTGAGCATCAGGTTGGCAGGATAGGGTAGGGTGGACTGGCAAGTTAGGACATAGCAACCCACGGCCACTTACAGAGAGGGTTGCAATTTAGCCTTGTTACTGTTGGTTAGCAAATGACTTGTTTTTGCTTGTATGATAGGCCATAGCCATCACAAAGCAGGTGAGCTCACACTGGGGAGTGACAGCCTATGTAAACTGTGTCACATACCCAAGAAAAGCCCCAACTTCCCTCTAAAGGCAGTAAAAAAAAAACCAAACCCACAGCTCCTACACCTCTTAACTCACAAGCTAAAGGCCATGGCTGTTGTCATCCCTGAAAAGGATTCTTTGCTCCTGAAGCTAACTTTGGGGCTTTTTCTCTTTTCTAACTTATGCTCACCACCTGAGGCCAGCTCCAGGCTGCTGGGGACAGAAGGTGCACCAGACAGCACACATAGGAGACCTACTTGGGATTCTGAGGCTGGGGTGAACCTCAGGCTGTGAGCCCTCCATGGAAGGGCTCAAGCTGTCTGAGGACCTCTGGGGCCAGAGTTTGTCAGGGACAAGGATCACCAAGGGCATTCTGCTGAGTGAAGTAGAGATTGCAGGTGAATCCTGTAAAAACCCTGGTATGCCCTGGATGGCAGGCAAAGCTGAGCTTCGGAATGCACTGGCAGTCTCTGGGGCCTTTAATTCACATATTCATTCTGCTCTCATGGGTCCTGGAACCTATGTATGCTCAGCATCCCAGGAGCCAGGCAGCAAGGCAGGGCTGATCTGAGAGCTTAGCCTCCACATTTCTGAAAGAGCAAAGAGCTCCAGAGGGCCCCAGGGCCTGGGTAGGCCTCGGTGGCTTCTCTCACACTTGGGCATTAGTAGGCTGATCCACAGCCATGAATTACTTAAGATGGGGCTCGATTAAGTGAAGGGAGGCAGGCAGCACTTGCCATGGCACATGGGATGGGGGAGGAGCAGCGGGACTTGAAATTGGGGTGGAGTCTGAAGCTCTGTCAAATCTGACTGACACAGAGACTCTGGGGTCAGAGATAAGCCAAACAGAAGTTTCTAGCAGTTAGCTCATGGTTCCATCGTAAGACCACTGTTAAGAATGTGGCCAGAGCTGGGTCCCCAGCCTCCAAGGCCTGTCTGTGTCCCTTCTGAGATACTCCTGGCTCTTCTGTCTGCTGAGAACCAAGGCTCAAGGGGCTCAGAGCACCCTTCCCCACCCAGAATGTGGCCCCATCTTCCTCGGTTATGGGGCAGAAGGGGTCAGGGACACTGAGAGGTGGGGCATTGTAACCTTGTACAGAGGGCCAGGTGTGACTTCCTGGAGGTGTTGGGCAGGAAACAGCTCGGCTCTGCTACAGAGCAGGGAGAATGCAGTGACCTCTGTGGAATCAGGACACTGTCCCTCAGGCCTAGTAAGGGAAGAGTGAGAGCTCTCATAGGTTGCAAGGAGGAAGGGCTAAAAGCTTGACGTGGAGGCTGTCTGTAAAAAGGTCAGAGGACTGAAGAACTGACTTACAGAGTGAACAGCTCCCCAGCCCTGACTCCTGGGGACAGTGCTGGAGGGTTGGCCTGTCAGCCCAGCTCCCAGGCCCCTGTCAAGCTCCCCTTTGAAATGCAGCTGACTGGGAACAGCTTCTCCCACTCACTGGCCACACAAGCCAACACGCCACAGTACATCTACCAAGTCACAACTTTGATTCTCGCTGTACAAAACACGCCTGGCCCCAAGCCATCCAGGACAGCGTGCGTGGACGGAGTCTCAAGTCCCAGGGCTCCTGGCTCCAGCACAGGATGTGGAGGTTACTGCCTATCAGCCCGACCTGAAGCCCCCAGGCAGCAGCTGTGAAAAAGCAGAAAGAAACCCAGCCTCTGCACCAGGCAGACCTGCTGGTGCTGCAGCCATTGCGGATGCCAAGCAAACACTTACTTGGTGGGTGCACACGGTCCATGAAGAGATTATTCACAATGGAATTTAAGGACCCTGGAGGCCCCCTTCCGAGCACAAATAAAGTACAATAAATACAAAGATCCCAAACCCAAGAAGCCAGGCCTGTGGGTTAGAGCCAGATAGATGATGCCATGTCCAGGGAGACGGGAAGTCAGGGTGGCTTCTGGGGACTCTGCAGCAGGGCAAGCTGGGTGTGGGTGGGGGCAGTCCCTATGAGCATCTATGCCATGACAAGAACAGCGCCTGGGCAGTAGGAGCCTGGCTTTGCCTGAAGCTACTCAGAGAACGGAGGGAACATGCCCAGGTCAGCAAAGTCCTCGATGTTATAGTTGCCAGTCCCCTGCGTTGGGTCCCCCGGCATAGGCAGCATGTCCTGGAGAGGAGAAGAACAGAAAGCCCCAACGGTCAGCGGCCTCACCCGAAGCCTGCCCTTGTCCCGGAGTCCAGCCTGCCACTGATCCCCTTGGCCATCTCTCTAGTGAGCAAGTGTTCCTTTGCATAGCTTGGTATCCAGGATCAAATAATTTGGGGGTTCAGGGATCTTCAATACCTGACCCCCTTGGGAGCTGCTCTCCTGGAGGGTGGTCACGCTGAAGGTAAACACTGCCAGGTCATAGCCTTTTTTCTAAAGCTAAGCCCACCAATGGAAAGAGCCCAGCTGGGCAAGCAAGGCCTAGAGCCATAAGACAGACTGAACAGCTTGTGACTGCCAACCAAGCAGGAGGCTGAGCAGGTAGGACCTGGGTGCAGGGGCCTGTCAGGGTTGGTGGTGCCATCCCTGAGTGGAAGGTTGGTTACTTTATCTAGTCCTAGTTGGCTAGACCTTAGACTACCTGTCCTGAAAACACTCAGGGACTTTCAGTTCCTTAAGGCAAAAGTTCCATTGGGCTTTTGTCCAATTCCTAGCCCATGGAATAACGGTGGGAAAAGAATTCTGAGGTCAAACGTGCTTGGGAAACAAAGCACGCTTTCCTACTTCCTAGAGACCCAGTCCTCGCTGGTATCATAAAGACTCTGGTAAATCCTGCAAGAAGGAAACCGAATAACTTGCTTTAACGGGTGTCTCACAAAATTATTTGACCAAGAATTCTTTCTGGCAGGGTGACCTTGAAGAGACACACTGTTAGGAAATTGTGCCTTTCAGGGTCGCTGTGTGAGATGAACAGTGGGTGATGGCTGGTCCTTACAACGGGAAGGAAGGAAGTCAAAGGGAGGCCTGGGAAAGGCACCTCCCTGTGCTGGGAAGGGGGTACGACCCTGTGGGATCTGAGTGACACCTAGATCTAGATCTGGGTCTGTGAAAATGACACTTGACCAGGTGGGAGTGAAATGTGTGTGTGAATGGGACATTGAACCTTGAGCAGGAAGGCTGTGGCCCGAGCCTCCTACAATTTGGCTCTTGCCTGGAGCCTTGCTGCACAGGGCAGGCGGCACTCTGGGGGCCCCACAGAAGAGCCTGGGTGGCTGCTAGGAGGCTGGGTGGGCAGCCCCAACTCTAACTGAGGGGAGTCATGGGGCTTACATCTGCACTTACAGCCTTCCAGGGAAACCTGGAAGGCTGAGCCCCATGTTATTAGCAGCCCCATGGCCTTGTCATCAGCACAGTGAGGTTGGTCTGTGCTGGGAATTGAGAATAGCAAGGCATTTCTCCAGTAGCGGCAGTGTGGAAGCAGCCTGGGACCCTTAGCCGGTATACAACCAGGTCTAGAGAGCTGAGCACTGCTCCAGCCGTCACCGTCCCGTCTCCTGGTTGCCATAGTGGAGAGGAGATAGGCTGAAGCAGTCTAGCCCCTAGGGACCTGCAGCTCTTGGAGGTTGTGCATATTGCCATGGTGAGCATTGAGGTCCTCTAGCCCTTAAAGGGGCATGGACCCTGCTCCAGAGTCCTACCGTCTTTGGCTCCTGGGCAACTTTGGGGTGTGGTTCAGGATGCAGCCTCCCCTCTGTGGGTACATCTGAAAGGCTGAAGGCCTGTCTGCATCTTCTGTGTCCCTGCAGGCTTTGACCAGGCAGTGGAGGACCTTCTACTTGTGGGCTTCCCATATTACAGGCTGGGCGGGATCTCTTGCTGGCTACCGGGTAGGGCAGGCAGAAGTGCAGAGAGGGGCATAAGGAAGCAGAGAAGGCGCAGGTACCTACACCTACGAGAAGGCGCTGCTCGCTGGATTTACCTGGAACACTTCAGTCTGGCCAGGCTGCTGGTGGGAGTGCTGCTCACCGCTCTGCTGTCCGTGGTGCTGGCTCTGCCACTGAGACCAGACCTCCGAGGGCCGGCCCTGGAATTGCCCGCCACTCTGTCCACTCTCAGCTGAAACATCCAATGGACACGACACTAACTCTCATATTCTGTCACTTTCCCCCATCCTAGTGCCACTCGAGGGCTCCATACTCCTGAGAGGCACGTCACACCTAAACAGGCTTTTTTTTCCTGGCTTCCTCCTTTTTCTGACAGAATAAGCTGAGTGGAGAAGAATCAAGAAAGCACTGTGATATGTGAATGGTTGGCCAGAAAGAGTAGCTTCTGCTAGAATGTGCCTGTCAGGTGACTTGAGCTCCAATCCTCAGAGCCTTCTATGCCCGTGACTGCTCATGGCGGCCTCAAAACAGAAAATAGAAGGAATGAAAATTTTGTCTAAACTATTTTGGCAAATATACATATATATATATAAACTACAAAGGATATTGAGTGTATGTGTGTGCACGCATATGCGTGCGTGTGCATGCACACACGCGTTCACACACGTGTGAAATGTGCATGTAAAATACAAAAGACAAGATCAGGTGTCAGTCCTCACACTTGTGGCAGCCACCTCCTCTCATGGCCTGCAGACCGGGCTTCCTCTCATGGCCTGCAGACCGGGCTTCCTCTCATGGCCTGCAGACCGGGCTTCCTCTCACTTCCCATCTCTCTCTCCCATTGAGCCCATCACAGGGTCTTGCTAAGTCCCTGCTCTGGCCATGGCTGATCTCACCACAGTGCCCTTCCTGTAAGCTCACTGTTCCTACTATGTTCTGAGTCCCCATGCCATCCACTCCCAGATCCACAGGGCTCTGCCACCACCTTCCTGGGACAGAGACACTGCCTACAGATAGCAGAGGGGTCCTCAAATGTGGCTTCTTTCTGCTCCTCCGGCCTCGTGTTTCTCTCCATACCTTGGTAACCCTACCCTCTGATCCTATTCACTTGGCAGAACTTGGAAGTCACATTCTGTCACTTTCCTGGTCGTCATGCCCTCGTGTTCTTTCCTTTTTGAATAAATCGAATTTATTGACATGTGCACGTACGGTGTGTGTGCAGTGCACACGTGGAGGTCAATGTGTAACTATTGGGAGTCAGTGTTCACCTTCCACATTGGGCTAAGGAAATCATCAAACTCAGGTCACTGGGCTTGTACAGCAAACACTTCGACCCACTAGGTCAGCTCAGTGACCCTGCCACTTGCTCCCTTGACTGGCCTTGCTCCTGGTCATCTCACGGTCTTATGGAAATGTGAGCCCAGGGTCTAGTTTCAGTTTCGCCTTCTCTCACTTTGCCCGCAGCACTTGTACCCCCTTTTACACAGTGTCCTTCACATTATATACTGACACCCTAGGTGGAGTATCTAAGGCCTGGGTGTGCCAGGCTGCTCCGAGATGGTACTTGGAATAGAGATAGCTTCAGTAAGTTCTTGAAGAAGGGAGTGAAGACACGAGAAGGAGGGGAGAGGGAGGGCAAGGAGACAGGAGGAAGGAAGAGATAAAGGAAGGCAGGAAGAGAGAGGAGAGGAAGTGAGGAAGGGGTTGGGGAGGGAGGGAGGGAGGGAAAGTGGAGAATATGGACATGCCGTGTTGGTTCTCTTTGCATCTGAAGCCTCCAGATGACACACGATGAGTGATAAAGTTTCCTCAGTTGTACCTCAGGGACAATTGGAGGTAGTGTGAGGAGAAGCTGGAGAGGCCCGGAGAAGATTAGCTGATTATTCATACCTGGGGGCACGTGGTTCCATTAATTACAGATAATATATTTCAAGATAAATTTTTTTTAGCCTTCTGAGACAGTAAATGCTGTTAAATATTTGCAACAAGAAAAAAAATCAATTAATGACGCTACTTTGGGAATGAAATAAAACGCTGAAGGATAGAAATGACAGTATTCTGAGTGATGAGAGCTGCACACTACATGGTAAGCTTGTCCTGGGGACATTATTTCAGTTCATTTCCAAATCTAAGGGGTGAGTTTATTATCTGTGTTTTTTCAAATAAGGAAGCTGAGGGCTTGATGATATCAACAGATCTGTCCTGTTCATTTATTATATAAACCTGGAGGCTGAACTTAGATCCTCCTGACACGGAGCCTGCTTGCATCCATCGGATAAATACAGCTTCAGTCTAAGCCATCGGATAGTGATGGAGACCGGCTTCGTCTGCTGAGGGTGGCAAAGGGTTCAGAGGTTGATACAGTTACAGCTCTTCTGAGGGGAACACAGGCTACCATGGGGCGTAAGAATAGGTCCCACCTAAACCAGAGTCTTCCTGGAGGAAGACAGTGTGACCCGAATGAAGAGTAAGGGTGCTAGCCAAGGGAAGGGAGACTAAAGAGGCTGCTAAAGGTGTTTTTGTCGTTCTTGAACGGGACTAGTAACTCCTCTAACTACAAAATGAGCATGGCCTTCAACGTGGCCTCTCCTGGTTGAGGGAGCATGGTGGGGCCTTCGCCTAAACCCCACCAACCTGCATGGCGGATGGTCGGCATGTGGCCTGTTCCCAAGGCACACAAAGAACTCCTTTCTGGAATAACCTGGTGGTCACCAAATGTCATGAGCCGGGCTCCAGTCATACTGCCATCCGTATCCAGCTGCTGCTGGCCCTGGATAGATGGGTCAGTGTCCTGCTAGGCCAGGTGTCTAAAGCACTACACCTCCCATCTGAGGCAGCTGGGTGAACTTGCAACCCCTGGGGCAGGCTCTGGTCCTGCAGGACTGAGGCAAGGCTGATACCTTGCATCTTGTTAGTTGAAACTTAATGATACACTTCATTCTGGTTTACTACCATTTTTCCTGGGAGGCTGCACTGACTAGAAATTGCCCTGGGATTCCTGTGAAGTCCAGAGCAGCCGTTCAGAACGTGCAGCGCTGTCGGGTTTAGCGGAATGGTTCTCAGAGAAGGGAACTGCTGGCCCTTCTCATTCTCACAGACAGCAGGATGCAGGCGGATAAACAGGCGGGGAGACTGATAAACATCCTTCGTAAGCAGACACCCCGCCCCAATGGGGATTAGCCCAGCCCCTCAGCAGTGGGAAAGCTGAGGAATCCTGCTGGGTAAAATGAACGTGTTTTGATGGAGGCAGCTGCTTCCTACCTAGCCTCCTGAGCGAACAGACAAGGATCACGGACTTTTCAGTCCTCTGGCAGGGAGCTCACCTCTCAACATTGATTAGTAGGGTCAGGTATATGCATAATTTCTCCAAATTTGTAGGCTAAAAATGTACACGGCTGAGATTTGGGGCAATGTTAGGAGAGGGAAAGGCAGGCTTGCATCTCCCCTCCCCTCCTTGTGCATCCTATTTCTCAGTGGAAGACGCTTCAGATATTTTTGGAATGATAAATTCCATTCTTCTCCAGCCTCCACTCAGCCCGGACTGGGTGGGCACGTGGGCGTGGGTGGAGAAGGGAATTCCTGGTGCCTTCCAAAAGAGGCTCGTCCAGGGGACACTGGTATCTTCTGCTGTGGCCTGATTTGATCTGGTGTCACCTGTCTAGACTTGTGTCGTCATGATTGAGTAGCTGGAACTACCTCAGCCTAAAATTGAAAAGCAGATGCAAAAGGCAAGACATGGACATACTGGGGCTTGCTAAGCCACTGGAAGCGCCTCTGGAAGCATGCTGCTATGCAATTCAGGCCACAAATAAGCCATGGTGGGGCAAAGGAAGGGTGGGATTCCCTGCTGGCTTCAGCATCTTGAACTATACTCTCTGTGGGTTTTGGCTTCCTATGTTTCTACAAGAAACATTGTACATCAATGACCAGATTGAGATAGAGCAATTAATGAATTTGGGGATTCAAGTTGTACACTCCCCGACAGTCACCAAATTGTTTTATCTTAACTCTAAATCCAGCCATCATTGCCCAGCTTTGAGATACTGAACTGGTCCCAGTTTCTGCTGTGCAAGTGGGTGCAGAGATGTACCAAGACCAGCTAACCTCCTGCTTCACGCTGTACATGATAAACACCCTGAAGTTCTGGGTTGCTGCCTCGTAGGTATGCGCTACCAGAGTAAACACACGGGTCACTGAATCCTGGCTTGTCTGTCTGTCTGTCTGTCTGTCTGTCTTTTCTTCATTCTCTCACTATCCTAGTCATGTTTCCAGGAACAAATAGTGAAGGACTTGGCACAAACTGGGCCTATCAAGAGCCTGGCCAGGTGATCAGGAAAGCAGATTCTTTTGAGGAATATGCTAAAGAGATGGGAGGAATAATTATCCCCTCAATGAAATAATGGAATCACACTCTCTTGAAGCCTGGCTTACAGATACTTACGGTTAAGCCTGCCTGACTTTCTAAGTTCTAACTCAAGAACCTTCCTCTTTGAATACCATCCAAATCCCTACATGTGCTTGAGCCAATGCTCTGAACTTCCTCAGTGTTGTTCCTGAGACCTTGCTTGCAGGCCTCCACTGCTGACCTTAACCCAGGACAGGAATTTCTCCCTTTTCCATCTCCCTCCTCTGGAGACATGCCAGGATTTACCATTTGTATGCGTTGTTGTTTTTCCCTAAAATTCCGACCGAGAAGGAAGCTTGAGAATCATTTTATCAGAATTTTAGAGACCTCGGTCAGCTTTTAAATAATTTTACAAAGGGGACTAAGAAAGCACAAAAGGGAACTTAGGTTCTCCGGTGACATGGGGTGACCACAAACAGACTTTAAAGCCACTCCTCTGTGGACAAGATAGATGACCATATTCCAGGACTCAGGTAAGCCCATTCTGGTGGCCAAACCCCCAGTGGTTACCCATGGCTAAGATTCCTGGTGGGAAGATTTGACCTCAAGGCTTCTCTTTTCATTCTTTGGAACTTGCCTTCATAGGAAAAGTACATCTCTCCTTCCTTCCTCTCTCAGACTCTCCCTCGGGGATAAGGGCCAGACATGAAGGGCACAAGTAACGTCTTTCCCATGTGTCTGTGGCCAATGGTCTAATGACATTAAGTTTAACTCCCCTTCTCTCCCTGGGCAGCAGGACTATTCATTTGCATCACCATGTCAGTCCCTTGGAGCCAGAGAGGCTGTGGATGGAAGGAAGAGAGAAATAAATCAAGTAGACTAGCAGAATTGGCTCAAAGACCCTGGACCAAAACAGAGGGCATTAACACTACCTTTGGCCAGCAGGGTGTATGATCCCAAAGTCCCCAGGGTGTTACGGGAGCTCCTTCCGCTCCTTCAGCCAATAGCCAATAGCCAATAGCCATTGAGATACGCTCTCTGGCTTCCGGCTCTGCTTCC
>LOJH01040949.1:0-12348 GCA_001685095.1 Ellobius talpinus
TTTATATATTTTGGAGATCAGACCTTTGTCTGATGTGGGGTTGGTGAAGATCTCCATTGCTTTTTGTAAATTTTTTTTTGAGACAGGGTTTCTCTATGTAACAGCCCTAGCTGTCCTGTAACTAGCTCTTGTAGACCAGACTGGCCTTGAACTCACAGGGATCCGCCTACCTTTGCCTCAGGAGTGCTGGGATTAAAGTCATGCACCACCACCATCAGGCCACATTGCTTGTTTTAACAATGGTTTAATTCTTTGGAAGTTTTTTAATTCTCTGTTTTAATATTTCAGTCTCTATTGCATTAATATTTGTCTTGATCATTAGTATTCTTTGCAATATACTTATTTAAGGTATGGCTCATCCTTATTTTTCTAAGAGAATGAGGGGACTCTGAGGTCTCTCCATGTGTGTTATTTTATCTAAGTTTTTTAGAAGTTTCTTTGGACCTCTGAGAAGAATGTGCATTCTAGAGCTGTTGGGTGCAGTGTCAGCAGTTTTCAGTGACATTATTTTTCTTTGACTCACCCTGTTGATCTCTGCAACTTTCAGCTGCCTTATCAGACCTTTATGGGATGTTCTTCCCTTCCTTCAGGATAAAGTCTGTCCTTTATCATTCTGATTCTTCTTCACCACTTCACATAGTGGAAAATCTTCTCACAAGGAGTTAAGATAAATTTTAATGGGCATTCAATAATTTTAAAATGGCATTTCATATTTGGCTAAAGTAAATTGCAACAATTTTGTTTTTATGATAGAAAAATTTATCACTGAATTATGATGTCATATATTATTACTATTATTAGTAGTAGTAGGAGGAGGAGGATTACATCCTACATTTGGAAGAAGTCTGAGGAAAATAATTTTAACTCTTGAATAATTTGTAATTTAGAATACTTTTGGATTTAGCATGCAGGTTGTTGAAAATAAACCAAAAAAGGAAGAAATTAAGATGTTGTATATGTTCATCTGTTTTTGTATGATAGTCTGAATTTATATTCTATGATTTTTTTAATTAAAGAGTTCAATACTTAGTTCATCTGATGAAGCAAAGATTCAGTTGAGCAGACCAATTATAAATTAAAATGAAAATTCCATGTTTGCAAAGTTAAATACTGTAAAAAAAGAACTAAGAGTGAATTTCAGCATTTTATGCTTTTTTTCATTTATTTTTGGAGGGTGGGGTGTAATTATAATGGAGGAGTCTGTCAATGTTTTTAAATCCCAAAATGGACAAAGTCTTGATTCTAAACATAGTACTTCTTGCCATAGTTCTAAACAATTTTAATTTTAAAAGATGAAAACAAACTAGTGAAGAAATCAAGGGTGAATGTCACACAAAACATTTAGCATAAATTTTCTTTAAAAAGAGCAAAACTAGTGTATGAAACAATTAGCCAACATAGTAATAGCAATAGGAAAGAGCTCCTCTTAGATTAAATGTGTTTACCTCAAATTTTACTATCAACTGTATTGACATCACAGAGTGTCAAGAGAGCTGACATTCTTAGAAGACATAACATCACCTGTAACCTTTAAAGAAACTGCTTTGTGAAAATCCCCAAAGGCGAGGTGGTCAGACTGGCATTTGTACAGTGCAGTGGGAGACAGTAAAGCAGTAACGCCTGGAACTCTGAAAGTCATTTGTACACCTCAGACAGTGAAGGTTTGGAAGAGAAACCTACAAGTAGTGAATTGTCACCACTTATGTAAAGTGGAATAAATTCACGTATTTCTTTTTTCCATATCAGAAAGTGCTATATCCAAAGTAAATAATAAATCAAATTCGATTTTTTTGATTTGATACACACATCTTCCAGGATATTATTTTTAAAAACAACAATTTTTTACCATTTTCTGCAGAACTGAAGTCCAATTTTATAACTTTGCAAATTTTTTCCATCACTTTCTTTCATGCAACAATTACAAGTGCAACATATTTGTAATAAAACTGTCAGCCATGGTTCACTTCAAAATGAATAGGGAAGTCAGATTTCAGAGCTGGGAAAAGTCTGGAACATTTCTCAGAGAGGCAGTGATGGTAAACTCACTGGTTACTATATCATCAGATATAAATTTCCCAAACTCCCTGCAATGTGAAATGCAACTCTTCTTAATTCAACATTAAAATTTGAGAATTTGAGGATTCTGTTAAACTATTGTCTCTATTTTTTAGAAACAATGTTGTTGTTCCTTTTCTTCAACAGTTTTGTGTGTGTGTGAGAGAGAGAGACAGAGACAGAGAGATTAAATTACTTCATATGAAGGATTAGAAGACTTTCCAGCAGTATTTGGCTGTATCAGCTATGCATTTACCACTAACAGGCTTTATTGTGACTCATGGCTATTTTGTAAGTGTATTTATAAGATAAATCAATTGTCCTTGTTGCCTTTACACAAGCCACCCATACACTATACTATATTTTGCAAACTCTTTTAAATATTAAATACACTCTTCAGCAGATTAGTTTATATATCAGTGATTTATATTAACTCCCCAAAATTCTATATTTGCTCCCATTTTAAGATTTTGATTATTAATAATTGAGTGAGTAATGACTGATTTGGAATTCCCCTTCGTATGCTGTGGATACGTTTTATTACCATTCATCAATAAAGAAGTTATTTCAGCCAATGGCTTAGCAGAGGTGTGAGATCTGAACAGACATACATAGAGAGAGTATGTAGAATCAAGGAAACACCATATTGGCACGTCATTTTGTAGGAGGAGATTACTTATTCATTTCCCGATTGCTCAGACTCAAATAATCACACAGAAAACTATATTAATTACAATAGTGCTTGGCCAGTAGCTTAGGAATATTCCTAGCTAGCCCTTATATCTTAAATTAACCGATTTCTCTTAATCTGTGTATTGGCATGAGGCTGAATGGAGGCAGAGGAGGAGTGGTTGGGGGTAGAAGGTAAGGGAGCTAGAGGAAGAGAATGAGAGGAGAGGAGGGAGGGGAAATTGTGGCTGGTACATTAAACAAATAAGTGATAAATAAATAAAAGAGCATTTATTTAGTCATAGCTTTTAGTTTAGTCTGAAATTCTGAGTTTTAGGCAAATTTATTGTGAAAATATTTCACCCTGGAAGTTTTCCATATTAATCTCTAAAGAACTGAACTTTGTAGTCATTGCTCTAAGTTGAAAAAAAAAGTTTCTTGGATGGTGAGTGAAGACTACACCTATCTGTGAACAAATATTAATAGATTGTTCTTGAGGATTATGCTGGTTTAATACATTAGTGATTGAAGATTCTTCTCCAATAACTATGACTTTATTGAGTAGTTATCTGGGTTTCCAATGTCAAGCATATTTCATCTTGTTGAGTGCATCTTAAGTAGAATTAGAGAGCTGTTAACTGCTGCTAAGGCATATGTGCTACTATTTCACATTTAAGATTATCTTTCCATGCTGGTCATTGATGTGATTATTAGGAATCATAGTTAGGTAAGACTGCTGGTTTCCTCCCTCCTTTAGAAGCTTGCATGGCCCTTTCTGGTACCATGGAAACTAGTCCTCAAAGAGAGGACTTTCAGATCAGTTCTAGCTCAGGAATCATTGGACCTTGTTTCTAAAGTACATGATGGCTTCAGCCATAGGATCTTATCTTCCACAGCTGGGGTAAATCAAGGGCAACAGAAATAGGTTGCATGTTTCCTGTGCCTCTTAGAGAGCCCTGACAAACAGCTCAAAAAACCTTCTCAAGTCTGGAATTGGGGTATTTGGTAGGTAGTTCTTGGCTCTTGGAGGAGCAGTGCCTTTAAAACTGTATATTTATATCCAGAATTTTATGTATTATAGAAATTTTCGTTAGGTACATTGTCAATAGTATGATTCTTTGTTTCTTTTTCAGTCTTTCTCATTGTTATGTTATCTACTTCTCTTACTGCCCAGTTCCAATAGATACATCTACAAAATGCTCCAGTCCCTAAGGCTTAGAGAACATTGCAGAAGAGGGAAGAAAATGTAACGGCTCAAGGAGTTTGTTGTGTTATTCTGTCTCCTAGTATTATTAGAACCTAAACCCATAAAATCTCACTAGCATGAATTCAATAAGGGCATCAACAATGGATGTGCCAAAGTGGAAGGAGAAAAAGTCCATGATGCTGCAATACTACACAAAGAATTATAGGCAAGAGAGGAAAGCTGGAAATGGGAAAGGTGCTCTATCCCAGGGAAAAGAACAACAATCAGCTGTCCGGTGCCCAAGGGTCATCCCTGAAATCATACATATAAGTAACATTATATGGACTGAGCATGCTATATTAAGGAAGACCTATGTCTATACATACATGCATGCAATAAAAATTCATGAAAAAGGGGTTATTAATTTGAATGCAAAATTTTGGCTACATTTACTTATATAATTAGGGGGATGTAAGGTGCACATACCAGAATGGTATGGAAAGCCCTTCTATATTTGTGCTGCTTTTATTGGTTAGTGAATAAAGTTGTTTTGGCCAGTGGCCTAGCAGAATAGAACAAGGTAGGAATTTCAAGCAGATAGAGGAGGAAAGACGGCAGAGTCATAGAGAGTCTTGTAGCTGCCACAGAAGACAGATGCTGAACTCTGGACAGAACCTTACCGGTACCATGTGGCAATACACCGATTAATAAAAATGAGTTAATTTAAGATGTAAGAGCTAGTAAAATACACATAAGCTATTGGCCAAAGAGTATTGCAAATAATATAGTTTCTGTGTGGCTATTTCGGGTCCGGGTAGCCGGGAATGAATGAACAGCCTCTTCCTATACCAGAATGAACATGTGGTGGTCAAAGAACAAGATGCAAGAATCAATTCTCTCCTTACACATTGTGGGTTCTGGGGATGGAACTCGGGTTGTTAGATTTGATTTTGAACAGGTGCTTTTACCCATGTTGCTGGCCCTTGGTTAACTTCAAATACTGGAATTATGAGCAGTATTAGCAGGGTGCAATTGTACTAAAATTTAGGATGGAAATTCATTCATATTTTGTAATACTTTAACTATATCTTTGAAAATTTTCTCACAAAGAGGAAAACATTTAAGGATCATAAAATTTGTTCTCAATTAAAGTTTTAAAGTAAGTTCATGAGTTAATTTTGGCAGGGCATCCATTTTAGTGAAGGCAGAGAAACCTTTTAGAGATACTCACTACATTTAGTTACAATTTCCACAGGTGACTTGTTTAGCGTTGAAAAGAAAGAGCTGCATGCTAGTAAATTCTTCATCCATTCTAGTAGGAATAATGTAAAAACCAATATTGTTCCTACATGATCATGATAGGAGTCTAATCTTTTTAGATTTCTTGGCAGAATAGAAGTTAGTGCTGTGATTTACACAGTGGTAGAGTTACTTTTCTAAGACTGTATAGCAAACATTGGGTTTTACTTAAAATATTTTAATTACTGTATTCTATAGACATTATACATAATTTATTATACATTTTATATATCACAATGGATGTGTACAATACACACATTATTATACACACATGCACATTTATTTATTTATAAAAACATCAAATACACATACACACAGGGAGCTTTATATTTATACTGGCTGTATTACAAACCTCTATTTAACTTATCAAGTTTTTTTATCAAGTTCACTATTTATATCAAGTAGCCTATAAATAGTCTCTGTGGAAGAAAAATAATTGGGGAAGTGTCTTTCTACAACTGACTTTGAAACTATTTTGTCACCTTTTCTATTTGGGAATTAAAATGAGATATAGAATCCACAGAGAGACAAGCAGCTAGATAAACTTTGGTGTTTACTATGACCTGTTTCAGTCAGTGAATCCGTTAGTGTGGTTGCAATATGTGATAGATCCAGAGGCACTGCATGCAGCCTTGTTTCCATTGTAAGGCTTCTAAGGCTTATAAATAGCACTGATTTTCCCTGAAGAAAAGGATGAGGAGAACTCAGTCAGAAGCAACTGGTTAACACAAAATATTGATAGAAAATTAATATTCCTGATTCTAAGTTTTCCTCAAGCCCCCTTTCTCCTTTTGCATTTCATGTTCTACTTATAACCACTTATTTTGTGCAATATTAAGTATGGCGTTACTGAAATGAAGTATATTGCTGAAATAAATGTTTTTGATTAGAGAATCAGTAGGAATATATATTGGGTATTTAGTAAAATAGTCTAAGGAATATGATTTGCATATGAACATGAAAATATGTTCAAGACGTCAATTAAAATTGACTTTCTGAAGTTTGAGGAACTATGGATCTGATTTAGTCTTTGGTTTATGTGTATTTCTTGATTCCTCTGTGGTGAGCTGCTTTGCCTTAGCCAAATAACTTGACTCAGGTTCCATTTGTCATGCCTCTAGAGAATGAGTGTGCAGAGGATGGCCCTTCCTAGATTTTTCCTGAAAGGCTAAAATGAGACATGAATTGCAGAACTACAAATAAGAAGAAAACTGAAAATAAGTTTGAAATATCCAGTCATACTCAGTCTAATATAAGCATGCATGCACTTTCACATACATGTACACAGATTTTCTTTTCTCAAATGTTGCTACTCTTGGATATTTTATTCTGGTCACAGGTTAAACTGAAGGGTACTTTGAGAAAAAGACTCAGCTAATAATGCTCAAATGTCCTATAAATATTCACAATGGTCTGCAAGCTGGATGCTGATCCACTCTGACGGGAAGTTTATTCCCCTTGTGGCTCTTTTTTCCTGCAATGGAAAAGCTACTTTACTGAGTAGACTGGATAGGCACGAACCAAGTCATCGTAGGGATGCATTAAAAAGTTTTATTGTTTTGAAACTAAAATGGTACTTCATTTCAATTTAGAAAATTTTTAACAATTGGGTAATTTGGGACACTGTGCCTTCGTATTTGTAATAACTAAGTGCATATTTGGATATTTGGTGTTATATTTGAACAAAAACATTGCAGTTTAAAACCTGCTGATGTTTTTCTGACACAAAACATTGAGTATATTTTAGAAAGGTGTATATATTTATGCGGGAGAGTTCACACAACAGGGCGGACTCTTCTTGAGCATGTGGCATAATTTAAAATTATCACAAAACTGGAAAAATCCATGTAAATGGCAATTGTATACTAAAAACATTTGCATTCGACTCTAGCACATTGAAAATGTTTACGGCAGTTTCTCTCAAATCGTTATATATATTTTCAATTGAATCAAGAGTAGTTGATTCATAGTTTGTATCAGCCAGCGTTCATTTTGAAGACAAAAATCGGCAGAGTGTTGAGAACATGGAAGCTGCTGATTATGACAGAGAGCTAAACGGTGAAACATGATTTAGGGAATCCAAAAGATTCAGAAGCTAAAGTGTAAAGGTAACACATAGTGTTGAAAATTAGATAGAAATAAACAGATTTGCCACTGCAAGGTAGAGGTGCAGACAAAGTCAAGACAGTACAGCTTTGACTCACGGAATGGCAGAGAAGTCATTGCAGTTCTGTTCTGGCAGAATGTTCTCAAAACAAGCCCTTTTCTATTTCTTGGAATTCACTCTGAGAGTGATGGACAAAGATGCTCACTATAAATTCTCACTTAGAGGCCTTCAACTACACACTACCTAAGAGATGGGTGAGTAGGGAAACTGTGGGCACCTGGTACAGAGGCAGCTTCCTATACCGCAGGATGTGATGCCGGAGAATCTACAGGTGCTGTGGGTGTCCTCAGGAAACTGCTGGAATACGGAGAGGACATCTTTTACTCAAGCAATTTTTTCCCAGTGCCCTGTTGGCAAAACTAGCATTACTAACCTAGAAAAGGAGGCAAGGAGAATATATAAAGGGCCTGTCTTATTTTTTTATATGTGTTTGGAACTGAAGAAGAATAAGCTGGAAACTAACACAGACTTTGTCCTCATTTTTTTCCAAGTTTCGTTACCAAGCTAATGATTTCCAAGATTTCTACCTGTGATATTAAACATGGATAGGAATATGATTGATTGAAAAAGTTTTAAATATTGTTGTATCTTAAAATGTATACATACTGGGAGCCATGAATTGTTTATGTGCAAATACAATCTATTTTTACTTCATTTTATGTGTATTGTTATTTATTGATAGCATATCTTCACTTTGCAAATGGACAATTGACTGCTAACATTTTTATTCAAGTATTATAAATATTAAACACAGTATAAATTCAAATTAACATAAAATTATATTAAAGATAAATTCATTGTTTATAGAATATGGAAGTTTATCAAGATAAACAAAGTATATCAGTAAGTTTACCACCATTCAAGTTAAGTAATTCTTAATACACTTTTTTAAAAAAATTCTGGTATATGATGAAATAGATTCTTACCCCATGATCATACCACTATTTCACATTTCTGAGGTTAAGCTCATACAAAAGATTATCTTAATAACCATACTTTTCATACCATTGTCTAGTGATTACCCTGTTATTTGATATTGGTAGCACTTAAATCAGAGACTAAACTGGGTGCTCCCAAACTATTCCCATTTAAAGGAACATATTGTTTAATCTTGCAGTTGACGATAACTTTACTAGCTTTCTGACACCCTAAATTATCATTAAAACTTATTGGCATAATTAAAATAATATTTGAAGACAGTTCCTCAGTTTCTCAGTTCCTCAGTTTCTTAGGCTGTGGTATCTTTGGGACGTGTGGCCAAGATGACCAGTTCAGGGCGTAAGGATGTGTTGCTATTGCCTAGCACAGATTCTACTTTCCAAACTGCTTTCCAGTCTGCAGTGATTAGAACTCTGCTTCATGCTCAAGATCTCCCATGGTTGTTTTCTGACCATAATGGTCAGGTCTCACTAAATGCTGAGCTTGAATAAATCCTTCCTTTCTTTACTTTATTCTTGTTTGTCATATTAAAAAGAAAATTGTTCAGAAAGCAAGTTATATTTAAATATTTAAAAATCTATATGTATATACATACATATAGGATGTTAAATTGTTAAACACACCAATATATGTATATATGTAACAACAATAAATGAGAAAAAGAGCGCAACAAGGGATATATGGGAGCTTTTTGAGGGAAGAAAGGAAAGGGGGAAATAGAATTATTACCTGAAAAAATAAATAATAAATATTTTAAGGAAAGTAACTGGCCTTCATATCTAGAAAAGGAAAAGAAGGCTGCTTCATATTTTATACTACTTTTATTTAAGTTTAGTTTCTCTTTCTCTTAAAAGTTTAAAGACTTATTTTAACTGAAATAGAATTGTTACTTGCCCCTCACTTTCCTTCTTCAACCCTCCCAGTTAACTATCCCTCCAAGCTCTCCCACTCCCTCCTCCAACTTTTAGGTTTATAGACTCATTTCTTTGAATATTATTGTCATACACATATGAATACAATGTGTATGTAGGCAAAATACAACTTTCTGGGCTCAGTTTTTGTGTGTGTGTGTCTGTGTGTGTGAGCTTGTGTGTGTGTATGTGTGTGTGTGTGGTGTGCGCACACGCACTCGCGTGTGTGTGTGCATGTGTGTGTGTGTGGTTAGAGGTAATTTTTTCTCAAAACAAGTGTTGATACTACAAAGAGAAAAGCATTTTCCAAGACTGGCACTTAGCTGACATTCCTGTCTTATGAAAGACAATGACTTCATGTAAAAGAATGCCAGGTATGCCTTTGGGCTTTATATTAATTTGTGAAACATTCCTTTCATTATGTTTCCTGCTCAAAAATTATGCTCATTTGAATCAAAGCCCAGTGACAGTGTCTAGTAACTGAAAAATATTTATTTCTCCTTGGAAATCATACCTGCTTAATTACCCAATCTTTTGGGAACATAGACAAAGCCTAGAGTGAATCTTTGTTGTAGGAGAGAGAGAGAGAGAGAGAGAGAGAGAGAGAGAGAATTTGGTGCAGGGGGGAAAACAACTTTTATAGCTCTTACCGACCATCTTGTCATGCTTTGAATTGCCTGTTGCCTTCCTAGGCTGCCATTGTCACCTGGTTTTATGTTATTAGTATTAGCATCATGCAATAACCCTAAGGCTCAGAGTTCTGTTTCTTTTCATTTTTGGATTCAGCTCTCTCATATCATGTCCATCTTGTTCTGGCTTGTTCATGCTCTGGGAGTAATGGGGTGAAGTTAATATGAGACAGTTAGCTCTCAATTACTCAGGGGCTAATTATCCAGTCTATTGATTGCATGGTCCAGCCTCTGCTTTTCTTGTCTTTTAAAGGGTGGTTGACTGCCCATTAGCACTTAAACCACCCAAGAGTAGTGGGTGGAGAGGGAAAGTGATAAAATTAAAATCTATCTGCACTGCAGCTTATTAGCAGGGCTAGTTAAGAGTGTGGGTGATTGGAAAATGTGGTTTGGGGACACCTGTAGATTTAATTTAGTCTTACTTTTCCTTGTCATCTCTTACCATGGATAATTGAATTGACTTCATTACCTTATGTCCATATGGTTAGTTCTCAGAAGTTTGGGTACTTTATTGCTTTGGTGCAATGGCTTAATTGGTACTTAAGACATTTAGGGAGCTCTGAGTAAGCTATATAAATTTCACTTTTCTAGTAAGGAACTGAGACATGGGGAATTGAAGCTGGAGGAAGGCACTTTGTGGAATAATAGGAAATCATGATTTTTCACACCTTGGTCTGAGTTCACAGATGCACAGATGTAATAGAATGACCTAATTAGGATGCATAATATACTGTAACTCCTCGCAGTGTTTTCTGAGGTTTGAAAAACACAGCCACCAACAGCTCATATTTTAAAATTGCTTAGGATTTTGTGTCTTAGGATCCTTCTTCTCTAGGGTTGAGCTGGGGACATGTACACATGCACATGCAGCCCACCCTCCAAAGACAACCAAATAGAATGTATGGAATATAGGACAGTCAATGCTAGGTGAATGGTCAGTTTCATTCAAGTTGCAGTAGTAATTGTTGTAGAAGCAATACAAAGCTAGTAATACATTCTCTAAATTATTTTAATACTGCAAAAAATAATAAATAAGATTATACCCATGACATGGCCATATAGTCTAAAGTTTCTGTCCCAACTTGTCCTGCAGCCATCCAGTCCCAAATAAAAGCACAGAGGCTTATATTAATTATAAACTGTTTGACCTCTTAGCTCAGACTTATTACTAACTAGCTCTTACAACTTAAATTAACCAAGAATTCTTATCGATGTTTAGCCACATGGGTTGGTACCTTTTCTCTGTAAGGTTTGTTTATCTTGCTTCCTCTCCATCTTGCTGACAACTGCATTTCTTCCTTTCCTCTTCCCAGAATTCTGCTAGTCTGGTCACCTCACCTATACTTCCTGTCAGGATACTGGTCAGTCAGTGTTTTATTAAATTGATATGAGAGACAACAAATTTTTATAGTGTGCAATAGCATTATACCACAATATGACCATGCAAGACATTGTTTAATTAATGTAGTCTTATATTTTACTCTAACCTCAAATTTCATTTTTATAATATTGTCTTTAGTGGCAGATGGGTTAGAAACCAATGATCACATGACCCTTTACATTACAAACAGAAAAACAGTTTCACAGAATATAAGTATTCTAAGTTCTCTCACTAAGTTAATGGGAAGATGCCTATGCAATATCAGACATAGGATCAGTAAGTGTTCACTTGACCACTGTTCTCTGATATTTTGATTATTAACGTTCTAACTCCAAGAAGTGACTTCTTTATCTCTTTAACCTGAGTGGACCTCACTTCCTGTGTTCTTACTGTCCTAATTTGAAATGAGAGAAAAGGATGATTTATAGCATAAAAGACATAGAAGTATTGACTATAGTTAGTATTTGCTTGGTAATATTTAAAAAAGTATTTAAATTAAATGCAAAAACTGTAAAGTGCTGTACACTCTAACCAAAGTAGTTGAATGCTCAGAAAATATCATGTTACCTACAAGTGACCATAGTCATGTCTCTGGAATGTGGCTATCTGACATAAACTATATTTTTGTACCCCATTCAAATATGACCACTCAAATGGAATGGTCAGGGTAAGTCTTTGTCATTTCTAAGACATTCTTTCAGATAGAGATGACTTTTCCCCATTTCTACTTTCACATGCTGGATGCAGAGGTTTAGAAAGCCTCAAGGTGTGGGCAAGCTGCAAGTCTCATGAATCCTGGATTCGCAAAGCACTACACAGAAGAACATAGCCCTCATAATATTGATGTCTGTGATAAACTTCTAAATAAATGAGAAATGAAATTCTTCCATTCTATGCTATCACATTTGCAAAAGACATGTCAGTGTGGCTCTAAAGAATTGCTGCTTTGTTTGTTACACACCACATGCAAACAACTAGCGATCTCCAAACCAAATATTCGCACATATTTTCTTAGGAATATAAAATTCAACTGGAAATATCACAGTATGCTC
>LOJH01040950.1:0-14502 GCA_001685095.1 Ellobius talpinus
ATCCATCTCCCTCTGTCTTCCCTCAGGAAAAAAAGCAGACCTTCCAGGGACATCCGTCAACTGATGGGAACAGATGCAGAGTCCTAAGGGGAAACATTGGGCTCAGGAAGTCCTGCTGAGAAGGGAGAGAAAAGATTAGGGGAACCAGAGGGATTAGGGATGCCACAGAATCAAGTCACTGGGAGTCATGGGGGTTCCCAGAAATCAGGGCCTAGCCTGTAAGGGTCTGACCCAGGTCCTCTGCATATATATTATGTCTGAGTAGCTTAGTGTTCTTGTGGGATTCCTAACAATGCGAGCAAGTAGAGTCTCTGACTCGTTTGCCTACTTGTGTGATCCTTCTCCCACTGGATTGCTTCTTCCAGCCTTGATGTGCTGGTTTGTGCCTGATCTTATTATAGTTTGTTATGCCATGTTTTGTGGGTATGTCTCATTTTTTGTTGAAGATTTTTATTTGATGAAAGAGTCATCTTATACTAAAGTTTGATTAGAAAAGTTTCACCTGTTTTAACAATAATGTATAATTCCATCTGAAGAAATCAGTCAACATAGTAAAGTATATTTAAAGACAAACGTATGAGTTCTAAAGACTGAAGGCCCATGTTGGTTTCACACTCACGGCTTCACAGGACGCTAGTATTCCATTGCTGTGTGGCCACTTTATGAATAGCTGTCATCAATTCCTCTCGGGCCTTCATATTACTAGAGTTTGAAACAATAAACTATTCTTGCTAACTGTGGCTCCACAATTTGGAGGCTACATTTTTGCCTGTCTACTTTCTCAGATTTGTCTCATACTTTCTGTGTAAATCACTTGAGCTCTTTAAAAATAAGTTTAGAATGGACAGATTTGGAGCCACAAAATCCTATCCTTGGATTTTGTTGATACTGACACTAATTTATTAGGTGTATTAAATTATTATATTCCCATTTCTGTATTAGATTAGCATTCTTTTTAAAAGATAGAGTTCTTGACTTTTGCATCTAAAAAGGTTCTCTATATTTAGTTGATCCAAGACATTAAATTTTCCCACAATTTTTTCATATGTTTTAGGCAGTTGTGGGCTATCTTGCCCCTTATATGGGAAGTTTTCTGTTTGCTTGCTGACTCTTGCCTCAATTTGAAACCAGAATCCTTCTTCATAAAGCATATCAGTGAAAAATACAACAATGTGTGAAAAATTATAGACATCAAAATTCCCTACACTAGCAAACACACACACACACACACACACAGATACCATACATGCCCACACACATGACTCGGATAATTACAGTAATTGCGACTTAAATGCTAAGATAAAAATAAACAAAACCCTTTCATTTCTAGGCTCTCAAACACACTCTCTCACAGCTGACTTCTCTCTCATCCCAGAATGACTCAATCTCAGAAACCATTTGAATCCACACAGCCGTGCAACTGAGGAAGATTTATAAGTGGGTATCTAATTGACGCTTGCTTGGTGTTTTCATGCTCATCCCTGTAATTCATGGTATTTTGCTTTGCCAGCTACAAATACAGGGAATCTGATTTCATTGCAGCTTGTTTCTTCTACAGCAGGGTTTCTCAACCTTGGGACTATTCTAATTTTTTTTTAAAAAAGGTAATTATTTGTGTGGGAGGCAGTTCCTCATACTATAGAATATTTAGCATGCTCTCTGGTGATCTACATTATGTCAGCATCTCCCTCCCCCAGCCAAGACAATCAAAAAGTTTCTGAACAGTGCCAGTTGTCAATACCGACAGGGAAAAGGTAAAATCTTTACAGTGACAACACAGGAAGAAAGCAGACTACACTATGGAAATTCAGAGGAAGAAGAAAAGACCACATGTTTGACCAGGATGATTTAAGATGTAAGTTCTCCAGGGGACCTTTATGCTTAGATAATTTGGACAGATTTCTCCTGTAATAAGAGGTAGAAACTTCAGAACCATATCCAAGATTTCATTCCTGATCTCTGGCCTTCGCTGTCACTCGACTTGGCTTTTCTTTTGGAGATCAGCTGGTAGTAATTGGAGCTTCTTTTGGATCTCAGTCAGTACACCGATTTTCTGCTCCAAAATGGACAGTGACCAGCAATGCAAAAATCCACATCACAGTTTACTCCATCAGCTGTCTCCTGGATGGTCTCCCACCACTGGCTAGATCTGCTCCATGAAGTTGGTAGGTCCTTTGTTAATATGATTTCATTGCTTTCGTTTTCTTCCACATTCTGCACAGTAGGTATTTGAATAAATTCTTCCCCCGAAGGGACTTTTCTGAATTTGTATTGTCCTTTTCTAATATTAGTGGTGTGTCCTGGCCAGTTGGAGAGAGGCAGTGATGGTAGGGCCGTCCCTCTAATGCTAATTCTTTCACTCTGTTTGCATATCTTAAAGTATTGAGAGTATTTTCACAGGAGGTCATTCCGGGTGAGATAGTAGCAATAATGCACGTGGAGGAGTTCTGGCCTATGAAAGAGTCCCCGAGCACCTGCGTGAGCTTGCTGGCCCTAAATGGGGTATGAGACTTGTTTTTACCCAAAGCCCTGATGCATTCCTTCAGGGCTAGAAGACTCTTATTTATTTCAGCCCCTTCCAGCTGCCTCTTTCGGGTGGCCTTGGAAGTATCTGCCTCCCTTTCATTCCTGGCTAAGTCAACAAGAGAAAACTTGCCATGCAGTTTCCCTCCAGACTTGAGGATGAGCTGGAACACCGCGTGACTTCTGGATGAATGAGCGTTGACAGAGGTCTGACCCGAAGTCCGACAGCTGTTTCCAACTTCCACCAGATTCAGCACTTCCTTCACACAAGACACCTCCTGCTCCTGCAGCCCCACAACCTGCACTTGCTGGTTTCCATCCTCGAGGACTTGCAGCTTCTTCTTCCAGTTTAACAGATCGTACACTTTGCCACCGTAAATCTCAAAAAATGTCCCATAGTCTTTGAGTTCCAGTTTCTCATAGGCGGGGTTTCTCAGTAGGAGAAAGACATCCTGAGCCACCAGGGCATAAATTCCTTTAGAACAATCTTGGGCCTTTCCAGAAAAGGCTCCACCCATGGTGTGGGTTTTCCCACTGCCAGTCTGCCCGTAAGCAAAGCAAGTGGCCATGCCCTTTCGGAAGATGGACTCCACCAGAGGCCGGGCAGTGAACTGGTAAACTAACTCGTTGGATGCCGTGTCGTCGAAAGCATGGTCAAAACAGAAGGTCTGGTTTTCCAAGTAGCGGGTCAGGTCCACCTTTTATTTAGATTCGTGCACCATGACCATACTGTGTGAGGGGATAGTGATGATATCTAGGTCCTTCATAGTGGTCTCTCTCTCATTAAGAGGGCGCTTCCTAATGCACACACAGATCCGGTGGTCCTCTGGGGACTCCAGGCTGGACATCTTGCTGCTGTCTAGATGCCTGCGGTACTCCTCAATCATACGCAGAGTCTCATAGTTCGGATTTCTCATGTTGATGTCAAGCGCTCGCCTAGCTCGGATCTCTAGTTGCAGTCGTCGCTGCTTCTGCAGTTTTTCAATTTCCCTTAGGCAGGGGGATTTCTTCCGCTTCATCAGACAAGGGTTGCTGGGGACCAACAGGGCTTGGCTGTCCCCCGCGGGTGCTTCATTTCTGTGCGGGATCATCGCAATCCACTTGGTAGCTGTATGCTGGTCCCCAATGGCAGTAGGGGGTGTTACAGACACTGGGTGCAGGGGCCTGTGTGACCGTTGGTGTTCAGCAGAGGCAAGGGCCTCTGTATTTCAACAGAAATACAGTCTCTAGTTTGATCTTCTTTCCTTTTTTGACTCCTTTCTCAACCCACTCCACTGTGACCCAAGAGTTTTCTCTGTTGATCTCTGTGACCACAGCCAGGTGCATCCTTTTGTCACTGCGCTGGATCGCCCCACAGATGCCCACCCGGAAGGTTTAAGGGGTGAGAGGCGTGGGGCTAGAGGAACACAGAACTGGCTGGCCATGATGAGTGGTGGAGTTAGCAGGCTCGCTTTCTGAGCCTTTTGTCGTTGGCATTGCAGGACCTGAGTCCAAGCCAGCCTGAATGCCTGGAGCTTGAGCTCAGGTGTGCATTGCTCCTGCCTTTGTGAGGTAAGCGCCAGGCGGAGGGCCCTCATGTCACAAAGGGACCAGAAGAAGATGCTGAAGAGATGAAGGCTTGTAGGTAAAGAATCAGCAGCACTATCCCCGTTGTTTGACAAGAACAGAGGCAGTTGAAATAGTTTGTTCCCTGCCAATGAGCATGGTTGGATATAAGAACTATGTGTGTTTGTGTGTGTGTGTGTGGGGGTGCGGTTGGGTCTGAATCTGGGGGATGGGGGAAGATAGGAAACAAAGAAGTTATAGGAATTGTGGTTTTGGTCCTTGTAAGCACCATGAATGTTCACACTTATGCTTTGGATATATCCATTCTCCTGTGAGGTCTTAACCAGACTTATGTAGTTCAGTTTAAAGCACAGCTTGAACTCTCAGGGTATGGGTATCAGTTGGGAACAGATGAAGGTAGGAAGTTTTGCCAATCTGGGGCTTCAGAAAAAAAGTGCAACATGCTGCAGGGGAAGCGTCTAATTGCCCCCATCTTCTTCCACACTTGTCTAATACAGTACAAAGTTATGCAAGCTTAATGGACTTTCTCATTACAAAATTAGAACGAGTTGAAGGCAGCAGGTCGTTGTGGTAATTTGCTAAGGAAGAACTTCTTTGGTACAGCATCTGAGCTTGCAAGCACAAGATGCTTATCACATCCCAAGTGGTTCTGACAGCTACAAAGTGAGCGTTGTTGTGCTTGTTGTCACCACTGGGCTTGAGAGCCATTTAGTAATTACAACCCCAAAGGCCTTCAGTAATTACACCTCTGGCCTCATTATCTTAGAGAGTCCTCAGTGGGAAGAAACACTCCATCCCAACCTGAATCTCTCTCCTCTCTCTCTCTCTCTCTCTCTCTCTCTCTCTCTCATTCTCTCTGTGTGTGTGTGTCAGTCTCTTTCTCCCCCTCTTTCCCTCTCTTCCCCCTTCCTCTCTCCCTCTCTTTCCCTATCTCTCTCTCTCTCTCTCCTCTCTCTTGCTGTGTGGGATGTACTTTACATGTTGCTAAGGAAGGAAGGAGTAGGAGTAGAGTTTGTGGGAAAACAGCTGAGATCTTGTGAGTGAAAAGTATAGTCAAGTGTGTACAAATTTTCTATAGGACGACTTCCTTTCAAATAAAAATATTAATGTTCGGATAATCTAAGATGAAGATGAAGATGACACCTGACACCCAGCCTAGTTCCCCCAGTACACACTGTCCTCTCAGTGAGGAGTTTGGTTGTGTTTGTAGTCATAACTCTGAGAAAGCATGCTGCATTACAGCTTCCATAGAACTTTTTCCAGGAACAAGGGTCACCACAGAAATAAATTCTATTATAACACAACCTCCTTGTAGGCTTCTATAGTAAATTTGGTAAACCTTGGGTCACTTGATAAGGAAGAACATAAAGTATTGAATACCAATGGAGAAAAGGAAGAACTGTATATGATTTTATGACTTTAAAATTTTTAATTGTTCATATCGGCAATAATTACTTGGCATTAAGTAAATTATTTAATTGAACTGCTGTTTATTATGTAAATGTCCTCATTCCTTTTGTTACATTTTACTTTTTCTTCCTTTTTTTGAGGTAGGGTCTTAGGATCTCATGTAGCACAAGTTTGTCTCTAACTTGTGTTTTCAGCTGGGAATAACCTTGAATTTTTCATCCTTCTGCCTCCTTCCTCCAATGCTGAGATTACAGGTATATACTGCCAGGTTTTATATTGTTCTGAGTATCCGCCAGTCTAGGGCTTCATGCATTCTAGGCAAGTGCTCTACCAACTGAGACTCGTCTCCAGCCATCATGGCCTATTTATAATATTCATCTTTTAAAACCTGGTCTTCAGCTTTGTCAACAACCAGTCAAAGAAGGGGAATAATCTCGTATGGCCCTACCCTTTACCTCTGAAGTAGTATTGACTATTGACTGAACAGCGAGAAGGGGAATCACTTGTTTTAACTGTGCTTTTGAGTAGTTTATCAGGCTCCTAAGGAGAGCTCTAAAACCAAAGGTCATACAGATGACTCAAGATTATTTTAGAGGGTCTCCAACAAAATGAACAGACACAAATATAAGGAATTTCTGGTGAGAGAGAGGGTAGATGGAGTAGTGGGAAGTAGGAGATGTGAGTTGTTAGTATGTGCAAAATGTGTATATTTTGTCTTAGTTTGGGTTACTATTGCTGTGATGAAACACCATGACCAAAAGTAAGTTGGGGAAGCCTGGGTTTATTTAACTTAAATTTCCACATCATAGATGGAGTCAGGACAAGGAACTCAAGTGAAGTTGGGACCTGGAGGCAGGAGCTGAAGCAAATGCTATGGATGGTTTCTGCTCAGCCTACTTTGTTGTAGAGCCAGGACCACCACCCAGGGATGGCACCACTCACAATGGACTGGCTCTTCCTCTATCAACCAATAACTAAGAAAATGCCCCATTGCTGAATCTTTTGGAGGTATTTTCTTAGTTGATGTTCCTTTTTTT
The DNA here is from genome assembly GCA_001685095.1 of Ellobius talpinus. Taxonomy (NCBI): domain Eukaryota; kingdom Metazoa; phylum Chordata; class Mammalia; order Rodentia; family Cricetidae; genus Ellobius; species Ellobius talpinus. The sequence goes on from LOJH01040950.1 coordinate 6,537, forward strand.
TACATGACTGTAAAAGATGTAGCCCTTGTCAAGTTGACATAAAAGTAGCTGGCACATATGAAATATTGCAAAAACAGTAATAACAAATTAATATGTTGTACATGGTCAAAAATACAAATCCCATTCTCTCTTGCTAGCCATATTTTGTTCTCTCAGGTTTATAGTTCTTACAGCTAAATCATAGAAGGCCTTGAGTAATGTCTAACATCAAAGGGTAAAATTTTCTTAGAGTTATTTTGATTCCTTTTTTATCTCTGGAATACCAACAATGATTTCCCTGTCCCCATTTGTGGGCTTTTTACTCAGTTCTAATCTGATGTGGTCTCCCTAAGATATCTCACTTGTTTCCTCAGATTAACTTCATGTATAGCTAGCTAGCTGGCTAAATAATTGATTAAAAAACATAGGGAATGAATTTTCTTTCTGAAAATGGTATCTCTTGGGAAGAGAGTGTGTGCGTGCGTGTATTCACATGCGTGTGTTTGTTGGAGGTCAGGGGTTGGTGCTAGGTGTCCTCTTCAATCACTCTTCAGTTGCCTTGAAGACAAAGCTTTCCATTGAACATGGACTTTGCTGATGCAGCTAGACTGATCAGCTATCCAATCTCCCTGTCTCCCAGTGCGGTGGTTACAGACACTGCCATGCCTTTGCTTTTGTGTGAATTCTGGGAATCTAACTGCAGATCCCATGTCTTCTCTCCACAGAGTGCAGTTCCCTTATCCTGCCCTTTGTATTAATTGCATTTTCTTGCCTTTAAAGTCTATTCCCATTCTAAAATCTAATGCATACCTTTATCTTCTCCCTTAACTCCATTATAATTTAGAGCTACACTGTCTTTTGCTAGAAAATAAATCTTCTAAATTTGGGACAGCATTTGACACCTCAACTATTGTGACCTGTTTTCCCCTAGAAGCCCCATCCAAACAGGGACTTGGTTTATTTTTCACACTGAACCTGGAGTTATTTGAACATATGTATATTAGTTGCTCACTTTAAAACATGTTAGTGGCTCCCCACCACTCGACAGATGCAGACCAAGTCTGTATGAAGGCATGCATGGCATACTGTCATCTATTGCCTCTGAATCCCCAGGCCTTGCCACTGTCCACAGTTAGTCTAATGATAAGCTGGGCTAAAGACGTTAAAGTTTACCAAATGTACTGTTGTAATTTCAATTTTAGAGAGTTGTTTAGGTGGCTTTACAATTTTGATAATCTGGAATTTCATTTGCAACAAAATCTATCTCTGCTGCCGTGAAGTTTACGACCATTCTCCCTACTGCAGTTTATTCTGAGGGATGAGTTCCTGTAAGAAGACAATGAGAATCTTGAGTAATGAGATAAAAGCAACATTTGTTACCATGTGAAAACCTAGAGGAAGTTAGGACACCACCTCTGGCTGAGGTCCAGACAGCCATTTGGATGATGAACAGTTGCAGGTTGTAGAGACCATGGCTACCACTTCCCATATTTGAGGGACGTTAACCAAGCAACAAGCACCCAGGAAATTCTTCTATAAAGTTTTCCAGTCATTGGAAACCTGACCTCAAAGACCTGACCACTTGTGTTGGTAATTGTCGACAGGATGGAATCTAGAATCATCTGCTGGAAGGGCCCCTGGGAATGCCTATAGGGTATTTTATTAATTGATGTGGGAAGACTCCCCACAATCCTAGGAGGAAACATTCCCTAGGCTGGGCAACCTGTATAAAGCAGACAAGAGAGTTGAACTCTAGCATTATCCTTTGCGGTCTGCTCCTGATGAGGGATGTGGTTAGACCAGCTACTTCAGCCTCCACCTTGATTTCTCTATCATAATGGACCATTCCCTTGAACTGTGAACCAAAGTAAATCCTTCCCTTCTTAAGATGCTATTATCAGGGTTCTTAATAACAAAAACAAAAAGAACAAAAGAAGCTAATACGCAACTTACCTATGCTCCTGCTAGAACTGTGCCTCAACATACAGCTAAATAATAGGTCATATTCTTCCAAATATCTTTTTCCCAAAAGCCAACCAGGCAGTAGGTGAATATATTCACAAGAGAAAGTGGTGTGTGGAGAAAATCAGGAAATGAGATCCATAATTTTAATTTATTAATTACAAACATTTCCATTTTGAGGCTTTTCAAACTTGCTTTCTGGAACAGAATGTGATTTCTGCTTTCATTTAACAGGTGAATCCCTCAGGATAAGTTAGAGTGCTTTTTCCAGCAATGTTTTAGTAGACAGGGTGCAGCTGGTGGGTGTGTTTGATCCCCATGGAAGTCTGGTGTATAGAAATACAGCCTTAAGTAGATTCAATTCTTTAGAACAGATCAGTTGACTTTCTCAAATCTCTTTGAAAAATTGATCATTTTAAGTTCAAAAGAATCTTTTTCTTTAAGGAGTCCAGAGGTACTTACTGAATTTACCTGGTGTTAACTGTTTGAAACCTCTATGTCTGTTAGTTAAGGATGCTTGTCCACAAAGTTGTCCAAGATGCCGAAGACAGCATGCATCAGGGTCTCACTTTAAAAATTGCAAGAAGGTGATTTCTCAGTTTTTACATGTTGAGGGGAAGGCTGGATCTTTATTATATTCTACATACAGTGCTGTTTGCTTGTGTCTCTAGGCAAAGCTGTAGTAGTTGTTCTGGTTGGTACCTTTTGATTGCATCTATAGCTCTCTAATGTAAGTGCTCTCTTTTAGTTGCTTTTGGAGTTTTCTCTACTAGACCACACAATTCAATGCTTTTCAGACAACTTTATGTGGAACAAATATGGTAAAAGATACTGTTCTACTTGGGGTTTCTATTCCTGTGATAAATCATCAGAACCAAAAATAACTTTAGTAGGAAAGGGTTTATTTTATCTTACAACCTTGATATTTATTCTTCAAGTGGGAGATTAAAATTTTATATGTAAATCTTCCTTTCTAGTTTAAAAAATAAGATTCTTGAACAGTGGGAGGGAGATGCCTATTCCTGGTTATGTTTCCAGGATCTCTGTGTGTAAGTTTTTCTGGAAATAAAAGAATTATTAGATAGATGTTTTAGAGAGACTTTGTGTTAAACTAAAATAGGATTTGGTTCAATCTAGTATACATTTGACAAACTTTAATAACCGTCTCATAAATATCAAGGCTTAGGCTTATATTTAAATTACATAATAGTAAAAATAAAAAATAAAAGCTCTGTTAGGTCCTCTGTCCTCAAGACTTTTTTATAGTCACTTTTGGAGAGACCTTAATAAATACACAAATACACACAAATACACACACATGTGTGTATGTATAAACCAATACTCATAAAAGATTAAATATAATATATTTTATTAATATTATATATTAATACATGACAATATTAATAATATATTATATATAAAACATACTAGTAAGTTATAACTAAAAGTCAGATTCCTACCTCATGTGAATTGAAACACAGAGTACATAGCATCTTTTGGGAACAGATACTCAGGACACATTTGCATAATAGATTTTGGAATTGGGCTGGATTTCTGTTCTCTACCCTAGATAAGATTCACAATCCTTTGAAACGGTTTTACAAAGTATGGATTGTCTGGATCCACACAGACCTTCTGATGTAATCTCTAGGGGCTAGAGCCTTAGAAACCTATATTAATAAAACGTTCAGTGGGATAATTTTGTCACTGGAAATCTGGGAAGCATTAGACCCTATGTGAGTAATTTCTAAAAAAAGATTTTGTGATTCTACTTAGCAAGAATAAAAACAATGATTCTCTATATACCTGTGGTCAATTGATTTTCTTTATTAGGATTTTGAAAGCTTAAACACTCAATGCTTGAACTGCCTGCTTCAAAAAATGAAAAAAAATGTTTTCTGGAAAAGAAGATTTTTGCTTTCTGCAAGGTTTGTTGCAAATTTAATGTCTGACATTATTATTTAAGAACAAGAAGTAAAAATCATATGCTATCATCAAGACCCCATGTCATTAAACAAGATTTGTAAGCACAGTATGATATCATTTTTTATAACTCTTATGGTGGTTCAGAACAGCACATGGTAGATATCTAGTAAATGCTTATTATGTTTAACTCTCAGGTAGTATCAAGTCCATGGTGTTTCAGAGTGTCTCTCCGTTTTTTGCTATTGACTGCTTGCTAAAGGTACAAGGTAAAATTGATACCACAACTGAAAACACCCATTAAATGTCTCAGTAGTATCTCCACAGGTCATGGGAATAAGGACTTTATCACGGTCAGAGTCTGAGATCTGCCTATCAGAGTAATAAAGATTTACCATTTTCCTTTTTTATTTTTCTGAGACTATAAAGCAAGTCGACTAAAATTGTAAGAAGTAGAATGTCAGGTCAAAACAACCATTTCATTCAAAGGAAAATAAAATCTAAATAGTTGGTTGATTGAATGGAGAGTGCTAGATATCTATTGCATATTTCAAGTGCATGCATCTACAGGCTGCCCCAGTTAAGAAATTATTGGGGTTTACATTTTGAAACATAGAGAATTGTTCTGGAATACTTTCTAGACAATTATAGTATAACAGTATGTCTTCATCCACAATGGGAAATGTTGTTCACTTCTTCACTCAACAATAGTGTGGTTCAGAACATGCTGCCCCCAAACATAGCAATTTGTGTAAATGGAGGCAGAGTCCCAACTGCCTGGTCCCAAATAACCACACAAGAGTTTATATTAATTAATTAATTACTTAAAATGCTCAGCCAATACCTCAGGCTTATTATTAACCATCTCTTTACTTTTAAATTAACCCATTTCTATTAATCTATGTACTGGCATGTGGCCCATGACTTTTCTGGTTCTCTGGCATCTTGCTTCTTGGGCAGCTTGCTTGCATCTCTCCAACTCCACCCTTCTTCATCCCAGCCCTCAGTATGTTTGTCCCACCTAACTTTACCTTGCCCTACTATAGGCCAAACAGCTTTGTTTTTTATTTTATTTATTAATTATAATTAATCAATAATATAATTAAAATAATTAATTTATTAATTATTTTTATTGAGCTATATAATTTTCTCTGCTCCCCTCCCTTCCTCCCCTTCTACCCTCTCCCACAATCCCCATGCTCCCAATTTACTCAGGAGATCTTATCATTTTCTACTTCTCATGTAGATTAGATCCATGAATCTCTCTCTTAGGGTCCTCTTTGTTGTCTAAGTTCTCTGGGATTGTGAAATGTAGGCTGTTTTTTCTTTTCTGTATGTCTAAATGTCACTTATGAATGAGCACATACTCCATTGGACGGACCAGGCATATCTCCTTTAAGACTATATATATATTACTATATATATTTGAACAAAATATCAAAATAAAAGTTCCAGGATATTTATGAGAACATTGTTTATGGTGACAAAATTGGAAATGACCTGGGCTTTAATAGCAGGAACACATTCGAATAAACTTTTGTGCATTTGTTTTACACCATGGTATTAGCTAGTTATTCAAAGGCAAATCAAAGCTTCCCCAGTGTGTCTTAAACAAACTATGTGGAATCTAGGAAGCACAACTGTGATGCTGTGATAGGTGAAAGCAAATTGCCCTGTAATTTATTCTGCAGACTGGAATTCTTAAATCAGTAACAGCAAGGAAAACCCTTTATGGACTTATACTTCTGTATTAGCAAAAGTGTGTCAAGTCACGAAACACAGTGCTCATACTGCTTAGTTGGGGGGTAAAATGGGCACAGTGGTGAGGAAGATGAAGGGACTAGAAGAAGGGGAAATGGCTAACATATTTATCGTGCTTTGTGTTTTACCTATTAAAAGAATATGCTACATTTAAAAAAAGAAATTATTGGGAATCTTCCAGCTTTAGCTATTTTCTCTTACTTAATATATGTGTGATTGACCTTGGGCAGCAGAAGTTGGAACCCATCATGCCTGTTTTTTCTTTTTCTGAGACATACAACAATTTGAAAACAAAACAAAACCTTTTAGTTAATCCTTATAAAAGCAGGAAAAAGAAGAAAAAAATTTAGGTATGTTATAAATTCATAAATGTATATGAATGATCATCTATGTCATCATTTACAGACATAAATTTATACAAATCTGTTATTGAAAGTTGAAATTTGGCAGAAGTTCTACATGCACAGATGGAAGATGGTATGTTTGGCAGTTGAAAGAAATATAAAGACAGGGGAAAAATTTTGTATTAAACCATAAATGCATAAAATTTCTTAGCTTCAACGCTAAGAAATTGTGGGTGTTATCATAAAGGTTTTCTGACAACAGCAAAACCGTTAGTAGTTAAGTTTAGGAGGAAACAGAAGATACACTGTACCACTGGCAGTTAAAGGGGCCCTAGAAAGCATTGACCAGTCCCACTACCATAACATCTGAACTTATTTTCCTCACACAATAGAGAATGCCGTCACTGACCTAGGCCACCATAACCATCAAACTGAACAAAGAGGCCAGCAGTTCACCAGTAGCTTGTAGCATTCCCAGTCTTCAGACCAGTACAAATAAACCCATGGAAACCATCAGTCAGGATGAGATCAGTGCAAACAAGGCTTGGCTCTCATGACAGCAGTGGGAATGTCACTCCAGCTGGATTTGTGCACTAGACTGACATCAGTCACTGTTCCTGAAGACCTTTGCTGGTGGTGTTAGATCTTGTGAAAGGAGACTGGGGAAACAGTGGCTATTACAGGTTCTGGGCTCCAGTTTGAGGAAATAAATATAAAGCTGACCACAATCACTACTGATGCTAAGACTCCTACACTCATTGCAGAATGCTGAGAATGGAGTAAAGAACAAGAGATCAAAGCTTCAACTCCCCAAGGTCAGGTCAGCCCATTCGTGCACCTTGCAGAACATGGACAACCAGACACGGGAGAACAAGGAAAAATAGATTATGGTTAGAATGTGAAGTATCCCCATAAGCTCTTGTTTTGAAGACTTGTTTCCCTAGATACGGGTGCTGTTTGGGAAGGCTATGGAACCTTTGGAGAGTCAGCTTATCTGGAGAAAGCATATAACTGGGGTAGGTCTCATGAGGGCATTATAAGATACTGCCTCCTTATCTACTTCCTGCTCTGTCATGATGTGAATAGCCTCTGCCATAAAAATCCACTATCATAGACTGAGCTATATCACCTCCTTTTCTCTGCTATGATGAACTGAAACCCTCTGAAACTGTGAGCCAATATATCTTTCTTCCTTTGAGTTTTTCCTTTCAGATATTTTGGTCACAGTGACCCAAGCATAACTAACATGAATTATATGGAAAACAAATTGATGTGATAGATCAGGATTTCACAGAGGACGCTATTGGCTAAAACAGACTAGGGAAGAATGTGGTCAATAAGAAAGAAAAGAATTAAAGAGGACCCCAGATCAGAAGCTATTTTAATACCAGTAGCATTTCAACTTCTTTTTAATGACTGCAGAAAACCATTAGTCCAATATAGAAAGACAAAAAGCAGTAGAGCTATCAGTTGAGAATTCATTAACACCTAAGTGTGAACAGAGGAGGTTAAAACAATGTTGGCTGTCTCTATTTTATCAGCTTGTCTGGTTACAGGTGCAAGTGAAATCCACCCATAGGTGAGTAAAAGGTGACCATGGTGGAACAGTAGTACTGTCTGCATATCCCTGCAGCATGGCAGCCTTTTTGTGCCCACTATTAATGAATTCTTGGGTTTTAAAGAATTGATTCTAGACTTTAAAAGATAAAATAATTATTTTAAATTTCTATCCTCATTTTTTATTTTAAAATTTTTATTCGCCTGGGAGCCCCTCTAGAGCCAAGTCTCTTGACAACCCTAAAATGGCTCCCTTAGTTAAGATATCTTCTTCCCAACTCCCATATCGACCCTTCCTCTTTCTCAACCATTTCTTTCCCCCAAGCTCTCCCCAAACCTCCCCTTCTCCCTTCTCTCTCCCCATCTCCCCTTTCCCCCAACTCCCTCCACCCCCATGCTCCCAACTTTTGCCCAGCGATCTTGTCTACTTCCAATATCCA
>LOJH01040951.1:0-14501 GCA_001685095.1 Ellobius talpinus
ATATAGTTTCTGTGTGGTTATTTTGGTTCTGGGTGGCCAGGACGAACAAGCAGCCTCCTACCTCACATGGAGGAAAAGGATGCTCCTGTTGGTTAAGACTTGATCAGAACCATGTTGACTGGCAGGGAGCATTGCTGACACGGGAAGCTTCCTTCCACATGTGATACAGAAAATAAGGCTTTTCTTTTTTGAGCCCCTTTTCTAGCTGTATGATAGCAACTGTTTTTGAACTTCTTCACTCACATCATAAGGGAAATACTTGGAGCCGTGCTGGGCACATGGGTTGCATTGAATAAAAATCCATTCCTAAGAGAGTGTGTGGCAGGGATTACTTCCAATTTGATTTAATGGTTTGATTAAAAAAAAAGAATCCTCCCATCTGCTGTACGGAACTCTTGTTTGGAGCAGACTTCACATCCAGAGCCAGTTGGGCACTCTGTATTGCTGGGAGGAATTAGATAAATAACACTTATTTTTTTTAATTTTAAAAAAAGTTCTTCACTGAAAATATTTTTATTTAGAGTGTGGGCAAGATTCCCTTCTTTTTGGTACTTATATCTATTGGGGAAAGTGCTAATTTATGTGTATTAACCACAGACTATCAGATTCTCTTCACACAGTTCAAATAGTGGGCTCTGCTATGGTGGCCACTTCTGGGATTCCATATATACTGAAGATCTGAAAGCCTAGTGTGAGCTCCATGCAAAGACTCCCATCTGCTAACTTAGAATCCTATGCATAGATTTTTGGTATCCTTTTCTGTCTCTTAGGCACTGATTATAAATAGACATATTAGGATTCGCTTCTATATTTACTTAGTGAAGATTTAAAAGTTTGCTTTCCTTTTAATACATTCTATGAAGTAAATCATTAAATTCAAAATAATTATTTTATTTCTTAAAAGGGTGTGCATTATCTTGGTTTGGAGAATATATGCTATCCCTTCTACATCTTACTACATTGACATTCAGTCTATCTGTTGGCCAGTTTGAGTAGTTTTACCAGAAGGTAACTCTACTTTAAGTAGAATGAAGTTACTGGGAAATTTTTGCAGCTCTTAGAATCATTGGAAAGTCTCGGGAAAAAAATAGATTCTAAATCTTTCAGGAGAAATAGCAGAAGTCTAGTTGCGGATTTCTGGTTGCTGTTTCTGGTCCCAGCTTCAGGACAGCACTGGAGAAGGGAAAGGCGTGATGCTTGGCTCACATTTTCATTAGCACACTGACAAGGCAGAGTCTCAGTGTGCACAGCAGGTGGATGAGACTTATGGTGGAGCTATGCTTTACCTGTTAAGGAACAAAGAAACAGAAAAAAGTCATTTGATTGGAAGGATTGGTTTTCAAGAGACTGCAGGGTCGTTTCTTAGTTTGTCTCCCTGCTTTCATTTCATGCTGTTTACAAAAGTTACCAATTCCAACATGGCATACAAGAGAGGGCACGGTGTTGTACTTGACCAAAGGACTTTACATGGAGGTATGGAAATTTTACAAAGAAAGCCATGATTTTGTACAATTAACACATGCTAATAAAAAGGATCTTTTTAAGTAAAAAATTATCCTGAGAAAGTAATGCTGGTAGAATGATTTCAGACAGTAAAAGGAACTTGAATCTATGTTATGATATTGAAGATAGAAAGGATAAAATGTTGTAGCCGGGCGGTGGTGGCACACACCTTTAATCCCAGCAGTTGGGAGGCAGAGGCAAGAGGATCTCTGTGAGTCTGAGGCCAGCCTGGTCTACAAAGCAAGTTCCAAGACAGTCAGAGATAGATGTAACACAGAGAAACGTCATCTAGAAAAAAAAGAATAAAATATTGAAACTTATCTCTGCTTATGGTGGGTTGTAACATTCTACCAAGGCATAGAAAATATCTACCATTTTAAAAATATAAGCTATGTGCTAAAACTGAAATAATGGTTCAAAGTAACCTTCAATGGTTTTGAACAAGGAAAAAAAATGACAGCTTATTTCTCTGAAAAATATTACAATTCTGTAAAGAAAATGAGCTAATTTTATTATATACTTATATAACACCCAGGTTTTTAGGTATAGTACTCATGACAGTTGTCTTTTTCTGAACTACTAATTTAATGATTATTTTTAATATTTTCAATTTAGTGTTTCTATCAGCTCTAATCTTGAAAGCAGAAACTCCAGTTATTATTAAAAGTTCCCTTGTACATAGCACCCATGTTTAACAAATATTGGATGAAAAAAATGTATGAAGCTGGTACAAGGGAGATGGGCAAGTTGGTAATACATTTGCCTTTGATGAGAATTAAACTTTATCTTATAGAATCGGTTGCTGTAGATAGGAAGGTGTCTGGGGCTCACTGGAAACCCAGTTTAACCTTTATTGGTGAGCTGTCAACCAATGAATGCTTAAAATGAGATGGAATATCTTCCTGAGGATGGAAACTGAAGTCATCTGCTGGTCTGCATGAACAGTCACACACACGCATGCACACACACACACACACACATTCACTCATTCACTTATACAAACACGAACAATTAAAACGAAGATAATGATTCTGAAGTTATGGATGGTCCTTAAGAAACTTTTCTTGATGGTTGGTGTCTTATGTTGACATGATTTTTCAAACCTAAATGTTTATCCTCAAGGAAGAATCCCAACAAGTAGGAAAAAGAGAAGAGAGACCTCTGTTTCAGATGTACCATCACACAACTTCTGTTCTTGAACAGGCCTCCATGAGTCCCTAGCCTAGAATTAATCTCAGTGGAAATTTTGATTATTTTCATCATTACTACATTGAATATCTACTGTACACTAAGTAAACAAGACACCCAAAGCAGAAAACACAAGGTGATGTCAGTGGGAGACAGAGAAGTGGGATGTGAGACTGACTTGGAAGTAGGTCAGTGAGGATAACTCTTGGGAATATCTTTTTATATCCATCACCTCCCTAGCTACTACAGGCCTAGGAACCTTCTATGCCACATCTTGCCACCATGAGGTTCTGCCCAAGCACAAGAGAATGAGAGACCATGAACTGAGACCTTGTAGACAATGACCTACAATAAATCCCTCCCCACTAGAGATGCTGATGTTAGGTGTTTTGCCACAGTAACAGAGACTAATACAGTGGTTTCATGGTGACCACAGGAGTGGAGAAACAAGACAGAATGATAAAAGCAGTTAGTCCAGCCTGGTCATCCTTTGATGTTCTTGAACTGTGAAACCCTGGTGCTGTAGGAAGAGCTTCACCATAGCCATGGATGTCAGAACACTTGTCTTTTTAATCAATGACATCAATTCTAAGGGTAGAGATGGGTCAACTTTTTGTCTTTCCTTTAGTCTATAGACATGTATTTTCTATTAACAAAATGCTTAATCTCAAAAGTCAATAAAACTCATGTATTTATGTGTTCTTATCTCTCCCTTAATGCTAAGCAAATGCCTTCCTCTGTGACTGAATTTTTAGAATGCAGTAACTCTTCCCAGTAAAATGAAGACATAATAAATCAAAGCTCTGTGATTGTCCACATGGAGAAACTTACGAGCTATTTCTTCCTTGTATTCTTTCTGTTCTCCAGCTCTCCCTGATTCTCTTATTTTGCTTCTGTGAGTAAGGAAAGGAAGCCCTTGCTGAATCCTTTGGAACTTATGCTGACTGCAAGGCACCTGCACCCTGCTGCTCCTTTTGTGGAGAAAGCATTAAGCCTTTCTTCCATTTGCTTTAAGATGCTGTAAGACTCATGTCAGGAGGATGTAATTAAAAAGACAAGAACAACAGGGAAAATGCTAGACAATTACTAGAAGACAGGGTAAAAACAAGGTTGAGACAAACTAGTTTATATGAAGAGAACTTCTGATTACAAGCATAATTATTATTGGTACTTAACACTTATTGAGTACTAACAGAAGTCACACAGGGTAAAGAAAATGGAATTAGCCCTTTTTCTAGCCAAGAAGCAATGTTCAAAGGACCATGAGATACCCCCAAAGCTCCTGGTCTTAGACAGTACATTTCTAAGAGGAGGGTGGGAGATTTTTGATCCTGTGGAAATTTTGAGGTTTTGTGAGGAAAAAAAATACTGTAAAGGAAGCAGACAAGAAAATTTCTTATAATGAACATTCAATAAAAATGTGTTGCCCAGAAGAGAGTAACCTTAATAACGAACACGGGCTAACTAAGTGAAGAGCCTAGCTGCCTTGTGGATGTTTCCCATATGAAATTTAACTAAACTCTTCAAATTATGACTTATTGATGGACCCTACAAATCCCTCCATATTAGTTGGTCTAGAGAAAATGTTGAGGTAATTTTCAAAGCGTTCAAATAAATTTATCCAATATCAAGTCCTGAGTAGATCAAACAATGACGAAAGGCCTTTGAAGTAAAAAAAAAAAGCCAATATTTTTTATCTGCTTAGGTTTTTAAAGCTGAAAACAAAATAGCCAGCAAATTGTAGGAATTAAAAGGATGTGTTCAATAACAAATGGATGAAAACAATGGAATATATTTTAAAAAATAAAAGTAAGATAAAATTAGGGTTTGGGATTCTTCCACAGAGAAATCATTTTAAGGAACAAAGGAGTTTTATTCACTCATACCAAGATGTGACAATGCACACCACACAGTGCTCTCTCGTGGCAACGGCAGGAGCTAGGAGAGCCAAGGGATCATCAGTTCATCCTGCTTACTTATTAAGACCAGTGCATTCACATTTGCTCCGAGGCATGAGCTCATTTTCTGCAGTGCATTTCACACATAGCCACTCTTTTCGGTGTCGAAACTATTTTGGACACATTTCTTTCCAGCGTACATACCTCCCCGCTTTCCAGAGCAGAGTGTCTTCTGTTCAGTTTTGACCCACACCTTCAGAGTCAGGTTGGAAAATTGAAACAGATTTAGTAAACACTTTTCCATGAGTTTCATTGAGCAGGACACAGATCTCGGGGCCAGTACCTTCTCTTAACAGAACTGAAATGTCTGTGAACTCAAAGTTCTAATCTGTTCCTTCGGGCAGTTTTGAAGGCTGTTCATCTAAGTAGGAACACAAAATGTTCTACTTGGGGCCTGTCTCAGTGGAGGATGTGGGTTTGATTCTAGCACTCACACTGGGGCTCACAACCATCTGTAACTACAATTTCAGGAGATTTGATGCTCTGTTTTGGCCTCTTGGTGCCCAAGCATGCAAGGGATGCACAGACACACATGCAAGGAATCTTTGTGAATCTTGCAGATGTCCTGAGGTTTGAGCTTGTTTATGTGTTTGAAGATAAAAACATATTTCTGTTCTTTTTCTTCATGCGAAAACAAGGCAAATGGATTATTTTTCTATGTATGCATGAAATTAAAGAGTTAGATTTTATTCTTTTACATAATTAAAAAGATAGAGCCCGCATTTTTATCAGTGTTTGTGACATGATTTTCCCTGAGCTTGGATTCCTCCATTTTCTTTCTATACTCACTGTCGGTCAAATATTGGCTTAACTACCCAGATATGGTGGTATATGCCTTTAATACCAGCACTGTGGAGGCAGAGAAAGGTGGTTCTTTATGAGTTTGAGGTTAGCCTGATCTAAATAGCAAGTTCCAAGTTAACCAAGGGAGCATAGTGAGATCTTGTCTTAAAAATCAAACAAATGAACAAAAAAAAATGGCTTAACCAAAGAGGAGACTTCTCATACTTGGTGTTTTCTCTGCTCTATGTCTACCAAAGATATCTAGACTTCCCATCACCAGTTGATATTATCTTCTAAAAGCTTCTTGGTAGAGAATCATGGGACAGAATTACAAAACAAACAAATAAATAAGAAAACCAAACAAATAAACAAATAAGTAAACAAACACAATATTTTAAGTAAGTTTATTATTTTGTATTGTGTCACATTCATAATTATCCTTGGCTGCCTGCAGGCTGTGGGTTGAAGACATTTTTCTCTGTTCACAACACAAAAATTCAATCCAAGGATCCAACAGTCCAGTAAAAAACCTCTTGAACACTCAGCCCCTGCTTCCTTGGTGCCTGGTTTCTTCGGTCTTTCTTCTGTGGATGGCTTATAGCCTGAACTTCCTTTTGTGCAAATTGGAAATATGAAAAGCAAAGCGCTGCTCCCAGTTGCTCCCTGGATGTGCACAGAACTTACAGGTACAGAATTGCTTTGAACACAGCTTTGTGGGGATTAAACATTCCAAGTGAACTAGGAGACAAATGCTGAGGGAACTAGAAGCACTATTTTCACAGAAAACGAAAAGTATGAAAATTCTTTTTAAGGCATGAGTTTCCATTTCTGCAGTATTTTTGAATATTTGCCAACTGTGTGACTAATTAGTGTATTTTAAAGACCAAATATGTTGAGTCAGTTGTGTGAAAAATAAATTGATTGTGCACGATGCATTCCTTCTTGCATTCTTACATATTGTAAACACAGCCAAATTAACTAAAATATTGGTATGTGATCTACCACAGGTGGTCCTGGACTAATAGAACCATAGATTGGGCCTGGCTTTTCAACCCATGGCTAATCAGTTGATGTAAAGGGCTAAATGGCAGCCTATCTCCAGAGACGAATAGCTAAAAGTTATAAAACAGCTGAATTTAATGAAGAAACTGTCTTTGGTACAGATAGGACATGCATGCAATTTTTGTTCCCTTCTGCTTTGACAGCTGTAGAACTATCATTGTTAACTGAAGATGCCCAGTTATCATTATTTCAGAGATCATTTGGAAATACCAAAGGTCGTGTTGGCTCTCTCATATTACTAAGGCTGTGTGCTCATGTAACTACTGCCTTGGGTGAGCTAGGGCAGTCTTCCTCTGGCTCAACTACCAGGTTGAGCACCTCCGCTGGGTTCATGATGCATAGGCATGCCCTGCTGACTCTCAGTGAAGTCTGCTAAAACTAGCCAGCCAAGCTCAATCAGTTCCATGGTTCCTGAGCTTCTCTCTGATGAACTTGAGGTTCGGCCATGACGATGATCTTTGGGGTAAGGAATACTACAAGAGAAGAGTCAACCATCTCAGTCTTAGATGAGCAGGGGTCCACAGAAGGCAGCAAGAATGACTTTTCTTTCCCAGCTTCTTTTAGTCAGGATGGTGTTATGGGTGCACAGTAAAAGTGGAAGCAAAGCACACAGATGGTAGAAGGGTGGAGCTTGAAAGATGAACAGGTGGTGGTGTTGGTGCACCCCTCTAAGCCCAGCACTCAGGAGGCAGAGACAGGCAGATCTCTGTGCACTTGAGGCCTACGTGGTATGGAAAGGGAGTTCCAGGACAGACTCTAAAGCTACAGAGAAACCCTGTCTCAAAAAAGCCCACAAAAACAAAAACAAACAAGCAAACAAAAGACCAAAACAAAACAAAGAAAGATGAAAAGGAAGACAACGACATCATCATCCATTAAGAGACAGATGTGAGATTATAAGGTCACTGCTGCTTATATTGGATATAAATGCATAAATGCGCCAGATTCAGGGAGCTCTGTGGTGGCATTTTGGTTTGACTTTAGCCCCATCATGGGTTGCTCCTTACTGGCGACCTGCTGTAAAATGCATGTGGAAACACCAGTTAGGCAGCTTTACTGTTGGCCTCAGATCAAATGAGGCCCAGCACTTAGGAAAGACTAGATGATCGGCAAGCCAAGATTATAATTTTCCATTGCTATTTAGAGTAGCAATAAAGCTAAGAAAATAAAGCCCTGTGAACATTCATATAAATCTGCTTCCCCTAAGTCTGAGAAAGCTGTTCAAATGGATATATAGTAAAAGGTATCTATTACAATTTGATGAAAGTACTATATTTCCAGCGTCTACCATTATAGGTAGACTCACGGATGGGTAATCCACTTGAGAATAGCGTTTAGCTTAAAAACAAAAACAAAAACATTGTTGTGGATATTTTAATCTTTTGTATGTTAATCATCTCTGTAGATGGGAAGATTGCTTGGCATTTATTGTCATAATGGGTGCACTTTGTTTGTTCTGTTACGGTAGAGGAGTTTTTGTGAAATATGTGATTTTAGAAATTGCAAAAGTAATGAAATGCGTCTAGACAGAGCCCCTCGGGCCCCTAAGTAAGCTTGAAGGCTTGTCATGCAGAAGGATGCCACTTCTGAGCTTTATCTTCTTTTTGACTCAACCTAAAGCATGATTTGTGGTTTGCACAGGAATGAGTACACCATGTGAGCATGGTCTTCACTGTCTGTAATTTGGGTAATATGTCTACACTTTTCTGTTCCTTACTCTGGTGCTCACACATCTGTACGTCTCTCTCTTTCCCCTCAGTGGCCTCGGCACACGGCTGTCTGATTTCTACTTTCCTTTCATATTTTTAATTTATTTTTAAAAATTATTTTTCATTTTACATACCAACCCAAGTTCTCCCACCCTCCCTTATCCCCCTCCCGCCTTCCCCCTTGGCACCACCCATCCACTTCTCATCAGGGGCCTCCCTTGGGGAGTCAACAAAGTCTGGCATACCAAGTTGAGGCAGGACCAAGCCCTATTTAGTCTATCAAGGCTGAGCGAGGGCTGAGCAAGCCCATAGCAAATGGGCTCCAAAGAGCCAGTTCATGACCCTGGTACATGCCCTGGTGCTGCTTCCAGCAAGCCCCAACAGATCAAGTGATATAACTTTCACCTCCATTCAGGGGGTCTCGTTCTGTGCCATATAGGTTCCCTAGCTGTCAGGCCATAGTCTGTTAGCTCCCACTAGCTCGGGTCAGCTGTCTCCGTGGTTTTCCCCACCATGGCCTTGATATTCAAAGAATAACCAGGCTACAATCCACAATTCCTTCCTGTTTCTGGCACCACCAACTTTTCTCCTCCCTTAGCCCCTCTGAGATCCTATGGCACAGTGTATCAGTAAATCCGACACTGGAATATTGGAACACAAGATGCATTTTCCTGCGGTCATACCGCAAGGTTTACCCAGCAACAGCTTATTCTGAAACAGGAAAGGAGTTTTGTTTCTAACTCCCCAGAGTATTATTTAACAGCATTATCTCAATGCTTAATACATACAGAGAGAGAAAAGGCTGTAATCAATGTCATCTTTGTGCCGTCTCAAGGAGCTAGAGACTGGAAGAAGAGGGTGGCAAATCAAAACTTTTGAGAATCACAAAATACCTACCCAATAGGTAACAATTTTCTGCAACGTGCTCACAGAATTTTTAAAGAGAAAGTGAAATTCTAGGACACTTTAACATCTATGGGTTTTTTTTTTGACACCCACCTTCTCTTCGATTGCTAGAATTCTCTGCACGGGAAGCGCTGCTGCCTTTCTTTCTGATGATCTCGCAGAGTGGGGCTGAATGTGTGAGGAGAGCTGAGCCCTGCTCCTCAGGTTGCTGTGCTGCGACAGGTTGCTGCACTGACGCAGCACCGCAGCACCGCCATCTCTGTTTGCCGTACAAAAGACTTGGCTGGTGTGACGAAGCAAACCATATGTTTATCAGGCAGAAAACGTGCAACAGTTTCTTTCCCTTTGCTGTCAGGGAGCCATCCAGCTTAAGGCTACAATTTTGGAAAAAAGATTCAGAAGCCGGGAAGTTTTGCAGCTACAGCAAGCAGTCTCTGGGCCCTGAGTGACTGAGTGAAGAGAGGCTGAAGTTTAATGCAATTCCTAAGCAGCAAAAGCTGGTATGCTACCAACACATCCCACAGAAGTCATCTGGATGTGCAAATAATTTAAAAATAGACATGCTATTATAATACATATTATTATAATATAACGATGTAACCTATTTCCTATTCAATTCTTTCTTGTAGTTATAATGATATCTGGTAACGAGGCTGTGAGTAGCCATTGATTAGAGGGTACAGTAGCAATAATACCCCAGTTAGAGGCTGGTGGTTTGCTCAAACTGAGAACACCCTCAGCTTTGCTTTGAGCTATTAATTAACGAACCAGTCATTAACTGCTGCTAACAATTGATTTAGAAGGAATTATTGCTTAAATAGCAGGAGGTATTTAAGAGGAATGTAAATTAAAACAAAGAACTGCTGGATCCAGAGGAGAAAAAAATAGAAGTTCTTGAAATATAGAGACTAGCTGCAAGGGCTCTGTAATTACCCAGTGATAAACAATCATTGAGAAGCACATCCCTTTATTTTAGTGTGTTTTTCCCAAAAATAGTGACAGTGTGTCTTACAATCAAGGATCCCACTGACTTCGCTAATTGAATCATCAAGATGAATGATGTGGAAAGCATGAGTGAAATAGTAAATGGTCATTTTAATTGTCAAGACATTTGCACGGATCACAGATATTATGAAAATTGAAGCACCCCCAGTTGATACATGGACAACACAGCTCCTCAGGGAACATCTCAGAAGAGGGTTCAGAAAAATTATAAGAGCCAGAGTGCCAGGAATTCTACTGTGAGACTGTGACTTTTAGCTGTGAGAGAGAAGCTGAAAGTCTCAACCACATGACTGCCTACAGAGGAAGTGAATAATTCCAACAATAGTTGCCATCACAACATAAGGGGAGAAATCACCAGGTGTCGCTGTTAGAAGAAGAGCAAGCCACAGGCAATTAACTGCTGAGATAGGGGGAATTAGTCTTCTTTGGGAATGAGCACTTTGATTAGTTATCTAATGCTAAGTGGTCAGTTCTAGAAACATTCTACAGGCAATACTCAAAGAGCTCAGCAAATTGTATTTATGTATTTGTTTGCCTATAGCAACAATGGTTAAAGAATAGGAGGCCATGAATTTGGAATGGGGTGGTAGTGCCGATTGGACATGGAAGGGATACAAGGGGAATGGGAGGAGAAAAAGTATATCTATATTTTAATGAACTAAAGACACAATAATATTACATAAAAAGCAATAAATTTATTGTCTGAGAGTAAAATTGCATAGTACAGTTGGTGTAAATGAATGATTTCAAGAACTTTAGGCTGGTTTCTATTATAAAACATCATCTCTCCTGAAAGATTCTCCTCTTCTTGTTACCTTGACAACAAGATTTGCAGGAGTAACTAGTTTCCATGTAAAGCAACAATGAGAAAACCAAAATAACAAAGAAACTGAAGAAAATCTATAGCTTATTACTAAATTATTGACACTCCTATAGATGTAGATGGACTTTTCTTTTAGGGACACAGAGACTTATTATTAATTATAAAAGCTCAGCCTTAGCTTAAGCTGGTTTCTAACTAGCTCACATAACTTAAACTAACTCACATTTTCAATCAGCATTCTTCCACACACTTGTTACCTCATCTCCATTATGCCCATCCTGGTTATTCCATATCTGCCCTGTGACTCTGCCTTTCTTCTTCCCAGAGCTTTCCCTGTCCCCAGGAGTCCCACCTAACCTCTTCTTGCCTTGCTATTGGCCTTTCATCTCTTTATTAAACCAATCATAGTGATACATTTTCACACAGTGAAAAAAAATATTCTGCAACGTTTCCCCATTTTTGTCTAAATAAGAAAGAAAAGTTTTAAATCTAACACAATAAAACTATCAATAGTAAGAACAATTATCAAGTAAGAATTACATTTACAATGTCCAGTACATTTGCATTTGGCAAATTCAGAAAAAATACTCCATTGTTAACCTTATCTTGGTGAGTCAAAAGTTTTGTACCTGATTTACCTTTTATCATAACTAAAGAAAACTATAACTATAAATATATAGGTCAAAGATCCCAGAAAGGTATAAGACAACCTAAGTAAACAGGAAATGGAAAGCAAGAAGTTTCCAAATTGTAGAAATGGCAAAGACATCTGTATCCCTGGACAGTAACCCAAAGTTCCTCTGTAACATTGGGGCATCCATATTTAGACTACAGACCTAAAATATCTAGCAGACTTTTCTATGAAATTGGGGTTTTTGAAAGACTTCCTACCCTATCTTGGCAAAGCTGGCAGTCATTTTCTTTTGTATCCTGCTTGTCCAGTTTGGACAGTATACTGTCAGCAGTTAAGATAAGGTCAGTTTCTTGCCCAAATATTAGCTTTTGCCACAAAAAAGCAAACTCCCTATGGAGATTTTTTTGATGTATATCATCCTTTCTTGGAGTAAGTTGGTGCTATCAGGAGCAGACGTGTCTCACTGTCATGAAAAGTTATTATATGTTATAATATGTTATTAAAAACATTTTAAATGCCATATTCTGTAAGTCTTTAAAGGTCACCTATTTATCTAAAATATATCTCTGTATGACCTTGAAAATATACCTAACATGACTCTAAGTTTGACTGTTACACATGACAAACTTTTAACCTGTATTTCTTTATTATCCTAGAGTGCTTTCAAGAACTAAAACTCTACATTACATTTTTATATTTGCTATATAGTGACAATACCTTAACTCAGAGTAGAAACATATATAAAGTATAATGAAAATAGTCTTAAATTTGTATGAATATACAAAAAGTTTATACCAATGTAAAATACTTGAGACTAGTTGTTTAAAAGCAGACCCAACAATCCATACTTTTATGCCATCATTTCTATACTATATCCTCCCTTGTTCCCTTCAGAAAGAGATCCCTGGATCGAATCTCTTTTGTTTAGCTTTATCCCTGACTATAACCAGTAACAGTTTATAACCAAACCCCTTAAATGATAACAAAGATCCATAACCCACCAAACAACCAAAAACTACCCACTCCACCACTTATGAACGTGGGCATCATATTTTCTAGACTGCTTATTCAGCTCTTTATTGATCCAATCACAATAAAGCATCTTCATACCATGTAAAGAAATATTCTGCAACAACCTCCTATGAAAGTCAATTTAGAAATTAGCCTGTCAATAATTCCCTAAATGCCCCTTTAAAAAAAGGTTTAGCTGCTCTGAACTTCAAGTATAAGCTGGGTATATTATATATGTAAAAGAAACCATGAGAGGTTTTTTACCTGCTTGAATTGCTACTGGATGAAGTTTTTCTGAATGATTTTTTTTACTTGATAGTTAGGTGGCATCGTAAAGTCTGCAGCTATAATGCACTTGCTCTGTGTAGTCATTAGGTAAGGAAAATGGGTTTCCTGATTTGTAGCTATAACAAGCACTGATTGATAGTCTTCATGATGAACGCTAAAAGTTCTAAGCAGTGATTATATTGGAATGTGTCCTTTAGAAATGTTTAAAAATTGGAGACTAGAGAAATGGTGACTCAATGGTTAAGAGCATTTACTGCTCTTGCAGAGGACCTGGGTTTGCTTTCCAGTACCTGCATGGTGCTTCACAACTTTCTTTAACCTTCACAACCAATTCCAGGGGATCCAACTTTATCTTCTGCCTCCACAGGCCCTGCATTCACACTGCGCATAAGCATGCATCAGACAAAACATCCATACACTTAAGATATAAATAAAAACTACAAAAAATTGGGGGGGGTAATATAAGGGCTGGGGGCTTATTGCAATATGGGGAATTCTAGTGACCTCTAGCTCACACACACACACACACACACACACACACACACACACACACACACACAGCATTTTCTGGCATGTTAACGGACATTCAGATTTCTGTGTGTATGTGTGTATGCAATGTATGTGTACATATGTATGTGGGTGAATGCATGTATGGAAGCCAGAGGAGGATGAGTGTGCTGTTCTGTCATCTCTAACTGATAACCTTCAGATAGGTTCTCTCATTGAACTTTAAGTTACACTAGCAGCCAGAAGGCTCCAGAAATCTTTCTCTGCCCCCACCTTATAGTTCTAGTGACACAAGGATGGTCTCACTGGCTGTTTTTTACACAAATTCTGGGGATTTAAACTCAAATTCTCATGCTTACACTACATACTCTTATTCACTCAGTCATGTTCCCAGCCCTTATATTGTTTTTCAGGAATGAAAACACTGTGAAAAAGAGCAATGAAAGATTATTTCTTTTTTCTTGTTTTGAAATTTACCCAGACTGATTTACACAGAGAGAGTTGTAAAGCCACAGGAAGAAGGTCTATGTGGGCCTGAGGCCGTTAACACACATCTGCTTCATTCCGAATCCCTAGCTGCTGTTGTGTGTTATGTGCAGGAACTTCTCGTTTCCCATATCACAATAACCAAAATCTATACATATCAAAGATATGGCTTTTCACTATCATGATATGTACATTTAAATTCACAGAGGACCACATACAGTGAGAGCTACCTGTAGTAGCAGACACTAAAAATTGAGACTTCCTTAAGAGACTGACTTAAAATGCAGTATTATTACATGAGTATTCAGAAAAAAATGTAAAAACATCACTAAATTTCTTGAATAAAGCCTATTTTTAAAATAAGTTTTCTTCCATCAAATTCTTTTTAAATGTTGATATCAAATTATGATTAACATAATTTGGGCAGGTAACATTGAAATAACTGATTTAAAATTTAGGAAGTTTCTTGATTTGTGCAGAGTGTTAATTTGCTTTTTCTCACTTAATTCATCATCATCTACTGCTCATTGAAGGATATTGTGTCTACAACTATGAATGGTGGCGTTTGTTGTAGTGATAGGGGCGAGCGGAGGCCTGCTTTTCGTCCCGCCCGGCTCCCGCACAGCTAGCTTATACCC
>LOJH01040952.1:0-14501 GCA_001685095.1 Ellobius talpinus
AAAAAAAGATTGTCTATTAAAAAAAATCTTGACTGGATTTAGTAAAGCCTTCTTCTTGGTATGTTTGAGGGCATTTCTATAAATAATTAGATTATGGACTCTTATCAAAAAGGGAGATGAATTACCTAATAGATTCAGAATAGTATAACAATTTGGAAAGGGATGAAAAGCAAGAAGTTGATCCCTGTTACAGGAAAGCAGTCACTGGACAATATCTTGCCATGTCCATTTTCCATATTTCTTTTCTCTGTTTCTTGTCCCCTATAAAGTGGACAGTCTTCTTGAACATCCTCTGCCATCATGCTCTGCCTTCCCAGATCCCTGAGTTTATGGTGCTAAAGACTATGGAGTGAAATATCTAAAACTGTGACTGAAAATAAATAGGTTCTCATTTATGTTGCTTTCCCTTATATCACAGCAACAACAACAACAACAACAAAAACCTCTTACAGGCAGGGTTATTAAATCAGTCTTTTCTGTAGTAAGATTATTAATTTCTTTTTCAAATCAAGATGTGTATGAACCTGGCTGAGCAACAGCTAGCTGGACATGACTGGATTTCTTCAGTCATGATAAAAATGGTTTGTAATATTTTCTAAAGAAGTATAAAATTCAAATAAAAAGATTATAAAATCAATATAATATGTAGCTTCCAAAGCTATGAAATATTTAATATATAATCACTTATCAAAAAGACAGCCTGAAGTAGGTGATTAGTAATTAAAACATTTGATTGGTTCTATGATAACCATTAAGGTAATCATCAATCTAAGAAAAGAGGAAGAACACTTAAGGTTCCCTCTCCACTATTGCTTAGATTCTTAGCTGGAGTCATCCTTGTATATTCCTGGGAATTTGTCTAGTGCCTGGTTTCTCTCTAACCCCATAATATCTCCCTCTTTCAAGGTTTCTCTTTCTTTTCTCTCCGTCTCTGTTCTTCATCCAACTCGACCTTCCCAGTTCCTCATGTTCTCCCCACTTCCTTACTCCCCTCTCCACTCCTATTCCACCCTCCCCCTCCCTCAACACTGCCAATTTACTAAGGAGACCTTGTCTACTTCCCCTTCTTGGGGTATCCATATATGTCCCTCTTCAGGTTCTCTTTGTTTCCTATCTTCTCTGGGTTTGTGGACTATAGTATGGTTATCCTTTGCTTTATGTCTGCCATCTACTTATAAGTGAGTACATACTGTATTTGTCTTTTGGTGACTGGGTTACCTCACTCAGAATGGTTTTTTCAAGTTCTATCTGTTTGCTTGCAAATTTCAGGATGTAATTGTTTTGTTTTGTTTTTTTTTAACCACTTAGTAGTACTTCAGTGTGTTAATATACCACATATTATTAATTATTCTTCAGTTGAGGGGCATCTAGGTTGTTTCCAGGTTCTGGTTATTATGAATAATGCTGCTATGAACATAATTAAATAAATGTCCTTGCAGTATGAGTGTGCATCCTTCAGGTAAATGCCCAAGAATGGTATTGCTGGGTCTTGAGGTAGATTAATTCTCAATTATCTAAGAAAGTGCCATACTGATTTCCAAAGTCACCGTTAGAACCCTCATCCATTAACTTATGGAAGCAAATACAGAGATCCACAAATAAGCACTAGGCCGAACTCCTGGAGTCCAATCATAGAGAGGGAGGAGTGATATGAGCAAAGGGAACAAGACTAGAATGTGGATACCCACAAAAAACATCTGACTAGAGCAAGCGGGAGCTCACTTACTCTAGACTGAAAGCTGGGGATCCTGGATAAAACTGAACTTGACCCTCTGAATATGGGTGACAGTTGTGTATCTTGAGTAATTTATCTTGGATAAATGCTGTGGAACTAGTATTTATCCCTAGGCATGAACTGGCTTTTTGGAATCCATTCCCTATGGAAAGATATTTTGCTCAGCCTAGATACAAGGGCTAAGTATCTATCAAGTGATGTGACAAACTTTGTTGGCTCTGTGTGAGAGGCCTTACTCTCTCAGAGGAGTAGATGGGGGGAGAAGGTAGGGGAAACAGGAGGACAAGAGGGAGAGAGAATTGGTATTGGTTTGTAAAATAAGATTGTTTTAAAAATTAAAAAATGGTTGTATTTAACTATATAAAGTAAATTTCTGTTTAGCAAAATTTAAATTTAAATAGATAGAAACATTGAAAATTAAAATTACATATGCCAGTTTAGGTTGAAAATAATTACTTCTTAAACTGAATATAAAATCAAGTTATTAATAAATGTAAAAATTACTTAATTATATCAAAAGTTCCACTTTTGTTGAAATATGTTAAATATTAACTTGTAAATACAATATTACTCATATTTGCAGCATTCAAAATAAGCATGTTGCCCATTTAAATGATTGGTACTGGTATTTATTTATACTAAATATAGTTTTAAAAAGACATATGCACAAATATAATTGCAATTTGAATTATTTAATATAAAATTTCAGATAAAAATTCCTCATTCCCATATTCATATATTATATATATTTAAACATATACACACATACACATTATATTTATTAAATATGCATATCCACACATATATGTATATACACTATGTGCCTCCAGAAACACAATTTTAACACAGGGAAGGCAAGAATAATGATACTTTGGCAATCCATACACAGCTTACTTACCATCAGATATTTGAAAAAACTGACCTTATATTTTTTTTCTTTTCTGTACTTATATAATTTAATATGTACATATTAAACAAAAAACAGGCAGGTAAATAATCAAACCCAAACAATACTTACCAAAATATCTGTTGTTATTGGCTTAAACTTTTCTATATTTAAGCACTTACACATGGCGTTCTTCTAAGTCCTAGACAGGAGACATGCAGCTGTTTCTGACAGGACTATGTAGGATTTTGGGTAGATGCAATATGAATGGCACCCTTGAAAGCAGAGATGTGGTCTCTACCTGAACTCAAAGTACTGCTTCTTAACAATTTGGGGTTTTTGAGTTACTGTTGGCTGGTTGCCTGGCTGTGCTTAGAACTGAGTAATGTAATTTTACATTACAACTTGGTATTTCAAGTCCAGGTCCTCATATTTGCCAGAAGAGAAAAAAAAAGTAGGTTGATGGCACTCTCCCGTCCAGGTTTACTGACACTCCACTTTGCTCCTGCTCTATTACAGACACGGCATTTTATTTTCCCCATTTATACGCCACTTCCTCTTGGTTCTTCAGAATTTATGGTAAAAATAAAAAAAAAATGCAAGGGATGAATCAGTATCGATACTCTAATACCCTCTTATTGTTTGTTTATTCTGACTTCATCTAAGTCACTTTCAGACTCTGTGTGAGTGTGGTTTTCTCTGCATTTGTTTTAAGCCCTATATCTTCTGAGTGTTTATTTTATAGTGTTACCCTACAGCCCACACTATGGCTACCAGCCTTGATTTTTTTTATCTATATTAAGAACTATTTCCACAATTTTATAACTCAATCAATTCTCAAAGTGGTGGGTTTTCTGTGTTTGTTTCTATGGTATCTTTCTTCTCTATATACATATTAAAAAAGATAAACAGACAGGTAGATAATCAGATAGAGAATAATTTATAACTACATAGATAAACATATAGATCATAGACACATATTATACATCAAAGAGATGTTTATGTAGATAGATATACCAGTACATATGTATAAGTTATGGTTTCAGATATTTGCACATGGTATTTGCAGACTGAAATGTCAGTTCTTTTATTCTGCTTTAAAAAATATTCTACACTCATTTGTTATTCCTTTTATAGAAAGAGTTTTAATGCTATACAATGCTAGAAACCAGCCATCTATTTTGTAGCTGCTCTGTTTATTCTTCTGGGAAAGTTCTAGTACTCTTTAGAGAATACTCTCTGGCAGATCCTTCACTTTGAAAGTTTCTGTTAGAGTTTTATTGTAGAATCTTTCCCAGAACTTCATTAAGTTCAGAGGTCCTCCTGGAGTGCTTTCTCATGGAAGCTGCACACCAGATCACTTTACAGTCTCCCCAGATGCAAGAGAAAGACACTGTGACCTCTGTGTAGATGTGGGGGTGTCTTTCATTGTGCTGGGATTTCAATATGTGATTTCAAATATTTCAATAAGCTCCCTACTGTGCTAATTATAGATGGTATGTGGGTGTGGAAAACATTTTGAGCCTTTCGTAAGTACCCTTTCACTCCATATATATCTATTTATTCCACGCTTCTTATACCTTAAGTACTGAAAGTCATTTTCAATCATTGAATACATATGATATCAAACTTTTCACAATGTCTGAGTAGCTTCTCTAAACAGAAAATTTCCTCATTATTAAAGGAACACACATTTAATTGCTTTATTCTAAGTAAACTGCTTTCTAGGTCTATTATCTTACCCTTGTTAACTTTGGCTTCCTATTCTCTATACTGAACTTTTAAATGAGGTATATCTTATACAATGTTTCCCATTATTGATGTACCCATGTTGAATGATACAAGAGGGCATGTGAACCCCCGAAGACATTGCATGTTTAANCAGTCATCCATGAATGCACTAGTAGTGCATATATGACATTTATCTGTATTCTGTTATCTTTGCTTTTAACACCTGTGTTTATGAATATTAATTTGGTGCATGAAATGTAGCATAGGTGTGCAGAAAAGTAAAGACATAGCAATGAATGTGACTTCCTTGTCTTTATAATCCTAAGATTTTGCAAAAGTTTAAATTTGCAATTTAAAATTGCTGTTGGTTTTAGTGTTGAATTCACACAAGAAAAGTTCATCCAAGAAAGGGTATACTAAGAAACACAGTTGTGAACTAGGTTATAATTTGATGTACACTAATTACAAGAATGTCTTCAAATACAGGCTGTGTGACCCCGTTAACACAAAAGATGGGTCCACTTGAATACTGTCTTAGTTGCCCTTCCATTCTCAATGAGAAAATACCATTACAAAGGCAAGTTAGGGAAGGAAGGACTTATTCTGCTTCACAATTGCAAGCTAAAGGGAGAAGTCATGGCAGAGAAGACAAGGTAGTAGAAGTTTGAGAGAGGTGGACAAATGGCATCCAACATCAGGAGTAGGGAGCAAGGAATGCTTACATGCCTATGTTTAGATTCAATTTCTTTTTATTCATTTTCGGGCACATCCCAGGAAATGCTCCAACCCAAATTTAGGGTAATTCTTCCCATATCAGTTTTCAGTTAACACAATAAAGAAAATCCTTCACAATTGTGTCAAAAAGACAATCTAGTTCAGACAATTCCTCATTAGGACTCTACATACAGGGATCTCCCAGAATATGCAAGACATTCACAAAATCAAACCAGCACAAATGACAACATGGATGGGGAGAAATTCACCAGTCTCACTCTATCTGATGAGTGAATAAGAATCAGTTTTCTTCAGGGATGAAGGTTTGCAGAGACTATACATGCTTCAGTCAAGGTTAACCCCACATTCATGCACAAATAAGCAGCAATAAATGTACTCAGTGGCTATTAAAAAGAGAGAGCAAGATGGAGAATGCATAAAATTGGGAGGGGAAAGTGGTGGAGTTTATATGGATGGTATTGAAAAGTAGGTAGATTTGATCCAAAGAGATTATAAGTGTGTATGAATATAAATTTTAATATTTAAAAATTTGAAAAGTCTTAGAGGACTTTCTCAAAAACAAATGAAAATATATTTAAATGATGGAAAACAAAATAAAAATAGGAAACAGTAAGTTTTTCACCATCATAATACTTGAATTCATTATGCATACATTCAAATTAGTGTGTATGAGAAAGAAGTACATAGAAAAGTACATTTGAGATAAGGGGACAAACTTGCAGGCACATGTACCAGGC
Source organism: Ellobius talpinus (assembly GCA_001685095.1). Taxonomy (NCBI): domain Eukaryota; kingdom Metazoa; phylum Chordata; class Mammalia; order Rodentia; family Cricetidae; genus Ellobius; species Ellobius talpinus. The sequence goes on from LOJH01040952.1 coordinate 5,825, forward strand.
TTTCTTTGGGCCAACAATTAGCTCCCAAATTATGACATGGGGACTTCTTATTACTTTTGAATGCTCAGCTTTGTCTTATGCTTGTCCCATCATGTCTTATAACTTAGCCTGTTTCTCTTCATCTACATTTTGCCTCAAGGCTCTTTCTCTTTCCTTCTTCTGCATATCTTACTTCCACTGCTTCTTGTGTCTGTCTGTCTGGAGGCTGCCTGGCTTCTGTACTAGTTATGTGCCTCTCTTTCTTCCCAGTTCTCCTCTCCTCCTTCTCTATCGGTCCTAGATTTCTCCTCCTAGTTATTTTCTCTCTGCCCTTCAGCCCTGCCCATCCCACTCTTGCCTAGCTATTGGCCACTCATGTTTTATTAGATCAATGAGGTACCTCAGGCAGGCAAGGTGAAAGAAAAACACATCTTTACATAGTTAAACAAATGCAGAAGAAACAAATGTAACACATATTTATGTAGTTAAAATAATGTTCCATAACAGAATTCCACTTAGGTGGAGTATCCTATATCCAATGCCAATGGAATGGCTCTGATAAGTGGCAGCAAAGCACTCAGGTTCCTCTTCCATCATCAACTCCAGACATCAGTCATCTCCTCGTTTCACCACAAAGGACACAAAACTTCAGGAAGTAAACTGTCTGGTGGTACCTGAACAACTCACAGAGCATCCAGGATTCAAACTGAAATCAGATACCACATTCTGTCCACAGTCTCGTTCTGCATTCCCTGGAAAGTAAGAGCCCCTGGGAAAATGTCACACTGCAGGTGTGCTGTGCTTTGTTCTTCTGTCACCTGAGACACTGCTCTCCTAGCTTATCTACTAGCATGTGGAACTGTGTTGAAAGAATAAAATGAGTTTCAGAAAAAAATGGTTTAATGGAAATAAGGTCAGTATTTTAAAGGCCTTTACTTCTGCACACACAATTCTGATTGTTTAAAATTCTGCCATTTGATAACGCATAAAAATATCTCCAGAAATATCTGAGAGTAAGAAGCCTGTCTCAGCTTACTTTTCTTTTCAAAGTATTTCCCGAGTTGAAGAGTAGGTTTGAATAATGGGTCAAATGGGACCAAGTTCACAGAGTTACATATGATACTTTGGGTCAGTGTATGAACAATTTCTAGATACAAACTAGAAATTTATATATATTAAATCTCAAAGAAGTTAGTGTGGGACTGGTGAGATGGCTCACGTGTTGAGAGCACTGGCTCTTCTTCCAGAAAGCCTGAGTTTGATTCAGGGAGCACAAATGGTGGACCCTCACAGCCTCCTGATCCAAGGGATCCAACACCTTCTTCTGGCTTCTGGGCCATAGGCATGCATGTTGTGCCTGGATCCATATGCGCACAAAACCCATACATACAAGTAAAGATTATTTGAAAAGTTACTGTAGTAATGAAACAACAAATAAACAAATATTATAGATACTCACTTTCCATTAGAAAAACAAAAATAATGCATTTTATTTTTATTTTTTGTAAATTTATACAGATAAGAACTGTAAAAATTAAGTCTAGGAAAGTTTAATGAATGTGGTTTTTCTGTTAGTCAATCAGATATCATAATAATTAAGAGTAGTTTGGTGGTGGTGGTGGTACTTAATCTTTCAGGTTCAGAACTGTGAAATTAGAGTTTACTTTTGATAGTGATGAAAGGGAGACAAAGTCTAGTGAAAATTCAATAAATGATAGTTATTAATTTTATTGAAAATATGTCAACTGAATTTTTTCTTATATTGAAAATACAGTTTCATCTCCCCCTCCTCTTCCCAGTTCCTCCTTACCTCTCCTCCTTTTCTTTATTTTGTTAGAAGGCAAACAATCATCCAAAGAATAGTAACAAATTAAAATAAGATAAATAAAAAAACAAACAAATTGGAGTATGTCAAAACAACAAAGAGCCAAACACAAAGCACAAGAAATATATGTAAGCAAGGGATATATACATTGTCACAAAGAGGAATCCTATAAAATCTCAAAAACAAGGACCATAATGGATATGCAAAGGACCTGTAAGGCAAAGTTATTTTATTTATATTTATCAATCTATTTATACATTCATACATATGCATATACACACATGTGCACACACATGCACAGATGAACATACATGCATGCATGTGCATGCACACACACACATACACACACTCACACACACACTTGAAGATTTTCTTTAGGCAAACCCTGAGAAGAAGCCCAAGAGATTTCGTGTTCAATTCTTTGCCAAACACAAACCTCCAGGCCTTTCAAATTTATTTCCTATGTACACCAAAGGATCACAATTGCCTGGTGTGCATTGTCTGAGGTCTATAAGTCATACTGGCCTACAGAGTATGATGCAAGCCTGGATCTTTCAAGGATTCTGTCAAAAGTTTCATATACAACACAGGCTCAGAATGAAGCAGAGAAATCTGCATGGCCAATGGATAAAACTTTTACTGCTAAATCCTGTCAGTAACTCTTTCTCCAGTGTCAGAAAGAGAGAACAATGAAGGCAGTGTCAAGTGCAGTTTTGAAAATTTAGGCAGCAAAAAGTAATCATGCATTCCAATCACAGAACAAAGAAATTCAGGTAAGAAAGATGCAAAGATGCCCTTGATCTCTTGACCCCATCATTGGTGTGTCGATTTGGACTTAGCATGTAGTTGGTTCTCATTTTCTCTGCAGAGCTACACCTAGCAGCACACTCCACGGTTATTTTCCATGCGCTGACCTGCAATCAGACCTGTTTGAAGGCCCGGTGGTTCTCACGAGAGTGGAAGAGACTAGTCTGCTCTCCTCTTGTCTTCAAAGTTGTCTCTTCCAGAAAGCCGCACTCAGAACTGTTTTCAAGTTCTCTCTTTTGCAACTCTTCAATTGCTTCTTTCCAAAATGTCATCATTTTGCCTCAAGCTTTTTCTTATTGGCTATCAGCTTCTGAAATGAATTTGAGAAGGGCACTTAATACAACAGTTACCTGAGGTCAGACAGGATCAGATCCAATGTTTTAAACTTTCTGCCTCAGTCACATGCTAAAGACAGAAAAGAAAAAAGCACCCGACTGGCCTTGCACAAGTAAGCAAAGACACCAAGTAAAGACAGAATACAAAAGAGTTTCTAGCCAGAAATCGCTGCCTGAAAATAAAACTCAGAGCTCTGGGCTGGTGACACCTCCAAACAGGAGTTAACAAGATATCAGACATTTAGGGCTGTCTCATATTGAGTCAGAAAATTGGAGATAAAGAAAATCAGGAATGGACATACAAGCATTAGGAGTCAGATGATTCCTTCATTATGAAGAGTGTTACTCTTTGTATATGTAAGTCATAATAAAAGACTCACATTGAGTTAATCCATTATTGAACATTATCACTGGATTTGAAATCTGAAGGAGAATTCAGCTCTTAATTTAACCTAAAAGCAGTCATCAGTTTGCTAAGGTTCAGACTTCATTTCTTTGATCTATGAGGATGATTATGGGTTGGAACAGATGGGGAACTGGGGCTTTATATACTCCAGTTATATCATATTAAGAAGTTTTTGAATGGAGAAATTGAGAACTAGACAAGAAGTGACAAAAGACAATACTTTATCATAAGCATTATTCCAATGCCACTTCCATATTTTAAGCAAAAATTTGAATTTCCATTTTCCAAAACTGTTGTTCTCCTTGCCCTCATAGGCAATTGTAGAGTGGACCATGGTTGATAGCTTACATAACTGTATAATACTGAGTTATATTTAAAGTTGTATAACTATATATGAATATATAGATATGTTATAAGCATGAGAAATTATATCTCTATAATTACTATATAGATATACTATGTTAAGATAGCTATTAGGATCATGTTTTATACTTATGTATGCTTAAAATTTGTGTAAAATGTATGTGGACATATGCAACTACATTCAGATTCTACACATTACAATTGGGTGTTTGGAGATCTTTAAGATTGAATTATCAGTATACATTTGTATTATGTCATTAGAATGCATAAAATTCTAGTATTTATAAAGAAAGCAGGAATCATCCAAATTTCCTTCAGCATAATTTTGCCATGCTTTGAAATACAGTCCCAAATCCTCTGTAATCACAAAAGGATAAATACTGGTCCAGGAGCCTAATGTCTCCAAGGAAGTTTGAATGCTAGTTATGGCCTTCTATTTCTAGTATCACATCTTTGTGAGGTCAGCGTCTCCTTAATTCATATCCATAGAACTATTTATCCATTTCAACAATTTTCTAAATATACAAAAGATCTGAGAATGAAATATAACTAAGGGGATATGAAAATGTAAGGTCACTCTTTCAATTTAAATCATTTTTCTTGGCAATTGTTCTGTAACTATACTAAGTATGTTTGCAAAAAATAGATGTTAATATTACTTTTAATATCTGTACTTCACTTCTCAGTTTTTACATTTCACTTAGTAATTATCAATATGGTATCAGTAATAGACAAAAGATCTTGGGCAATCTTGATCATTTAATAATTTATTTTAATTTTATTTGTATGGGTGTTTTTTTCTGCCCATTTCCATGTATAATGTCTGTAGAGACTGGAAAAGGTCATTGGAACCCATGGAACTGGAGTAAGAGTTAGCTGCCATGTAGGTGCTGGGAAATTTTGAAATTTGAAACCACTCTCCAAACTAGTAATTTTTAAGACTGTAAAATATTTTCAAACCAAAAATTTGAGGATATTTGCATTATGTAATAGTGTATAAGATTTCTTTTCACAAAGGTCCCCAAAATAGTGGCCTATCAAATCCTTGGTACCTATCAAATCCTTGCTTTAGATGAGTTTAAGAGTTTCACAAATCATATGAAGCATCTGACACCATTGGCCACACTGGAAAGAAGAACACAGCTTTCTGCTGGCCACAAAGGCACAATGAACAAGCTAGTGGATAATGGCAGAGGAAATATGTCAGAGAGGATGGTGACTAAAAACAGAAGCAGAATAGAATAGGTCATTATGACAGTGAGGATGGCTTCCCTTTCTAAGAACAGTGGCTGCTGAGGACATTGAACATGAGATGCTGTAGGTACTAAATATAGCTGTGTAGGGAGAACAGCCCCTAGCATGTATGAAACGCATCTCTAGTACTTCACACACTAGATAAAGGGGGGCATGCCTGCTCTCATAATGTTTGAAAGTCAGAAATAGGAGACTTAGTTAAAAGCCATCCTTTGCTATGCAGAAAGATGAAGGTCAACTGTGATTCCTGAGACACAATGTGTTGTTGTATTCTCTTGTGGAAACTAGTTTTGAATGAACATGGCTGTGCAACCACTGGGAACATCCCTAGTCTGATCCTAGTCTTTTATGTGTCCAAAACACAATCACAACTCAGGACTCAAAGGCTTTCTTTGGATATGCTACTTTATTTAATTTGTACTTAGTGAGCAGAACTATTCACCAGGACTTGAATACAAATTAAGAGTCCTTTGGTTTTTCTTGTTACTCTTAAGGTACACACACACACACACACACACACACACACATACACATGTACACACACACCCTTATGGTTTTATTCATACAAATAAAACTTTGTAAGTATATTAAGTTACATACATATGTTACATATATATTATCTCTCTCTCACACACACACACACTCACATATATGCTTCAATTAACAAACATCTCTCACTGAATTGACTGAGGAAAAAAAGGACTGTTACCTGCAATAACCAGAATTTAAATGCAATCTAAAATTAGTCTGTTTCTCACTTGGAGAAGTGCCTAGAATTATCATTGGACTGGATATGGCTTATAATCTTTTCCCTTTGCACAGCTGTCATTGTCCTTACCTAATTTTAAATGCTTATGATCCCTCCTGTGATGTAGCAGATAAACAATAACAAAATTTCCACAGCACAAAAACATCTTAAGCAAATATTGCATGGAATACCACTTGTAGAAGGGCTGGAGATTTTCTAATTTAGTCTCTGATGATAACTCTCATTAAATGGAAAGAGCATGGCCTCAAATTGCTACAAAGTACCTTTTAAACCAATGATCCTAAGGTTCTATCCTATTTCCCACTGGGACTCTTTTGTTTTTGTTGTTGTTGTTTGGAGTCAGACATTTATTAAAAAGTGTTATTAGCTCCATTGACAGACAGGAAATAGCAAAATTGGGACCTCAGGACCAGAGAAAGATAGGATGACCTGGGTTCTGAGGAGAAGAAATCAGAATCCACGAGGCAGAAGTGAGGGTTTTTTTCTTAAATCTGTCCAAGGACAGGGATGGTTCACAGCACATACAGATAGTCATACAATCTGAAACCCAGTCTGGAGGCAGGGAAGGGTGTGGGAATGCACAATTTGTGGTCACCAATTCCTACTTTCATATAAACTTGCCTCCCTGGTGAGAGATCCTGACTGCTAGGGTCTGTTAGCTGGGGACTAAGAAACAGTGTCTGTCCCTAAGAAGGAAAAGACAGTTCTCCATAGTCAGTTTTCTCCTTGCACCATTTGGCTCACCATAATCGAACAAAGGTCATTGGGCTAAGCAACAGACCCCTTTTCCCACTGATCTATATGCTCTTCACTTTTCTTTTGTCCATTAATATGTAATTTTAAAACATGTCATTTATAATAAATTTGGAAAATATTATGACCCTGATTTATCTTCTTGAGGAATCCACATTGTTTTTTATGACATAGTCTCACATTGGCCTGCAAGTCAGCAAACAGGTTTGACTCACTGGACAGATAGCTCTGTGGTTTTGGCTGCCTCTTGCTTGTCCAGAGTTGAGATTACAAGTTCCTATCACCTTCTTGGCTTATAATATGTATTCTTCTGATAAATCTCTCGTCCTTCTGCTCCTGTGCAAGACTTTTCTGACTGAATCATCTCTCAAGCTCCCTTGCATGATTCTCATGACAAACTTCCACAAACAGGTCTTCACCTAATCTTTGGGGTGTAGGAGTTTCCATGCTGGAGTCCTGCTGGAGTCTGCTGGCCTGTAGGAGAAGAAACATCATCAGTGTGACAAACCATGCTGATTCTCCAAAGTGACTGCAATGACTGGTGGTGGACTTCCTGGGAAGGACACTGCTTAGCTGCACAAACTCTGAACTTAATCCCCAGCACTACATAAACTGGAAATGATGGTTCATGAAGAGAGCATGCAAACACACCTTGGCCTGGATACTGTCATTTTGATCTCAGATTTCATTCAACCATAGGGTGAAATAATGTTTGGGTTCCCAAGCCCTTGGGTGGATGGGAACTTTTCCATGGCTGATCAACCTCCTCCCTAAACTACAAACAAAGCCATAATGCATCTTTGGTCCTCTATAAACATTCTAATTATTTGAACTTTATGCTTATAAACTCCACTTCGGACCCTACTAAAGGCTGTTAGGAGAAACAAGGTTCTAAAGTCCTTGTCAATCTGTGACCTGCTTAAGTGTTGATTTTTAAAAAAATCTTTTGAACCCTTAAGTGTTGTCTCTTTTCTGCCTTGTGGTGCATAACAGGGGAGGTGTAACAGTTCACCTTTATAATTTCAAAATTGAGGCCATGGAAATAGGTTATAAGTTCAAGGTCAACATTCAAAGTTAATCTCAGTTACAAAGCAGGTTATGGGCCGGTCTCAGATACCTAAGACTCTGACTCAAGCAACTGCTGCAAATTGAAAATTCTGTCACAGATTCTGTGTAGCTTACTCTGCATTTAATACTTTTGACCTGCTGGGAGAATAACATTATGTATTAAGATCTAGTTCCGTGATCTGGAGACACAAAAGCTTATCTATGTCAAGTGTGAACCTGACCTGGGAGGAAGGTTGAAATAATGATGGCTCTTTCCAAATAAATCTCCTTTTTCTTTTCTCTTTTTATCTATGCTGTGGACGGTAAAGGAGTTCAAGGTCATATAACTAGTTTCTAATGATATCTGTTTTTAAAATTTATGAGTATTTCCTTTGAAATAAAACATCTATTATAGATGACTACCTTATTCTAAACTTTCCAGCTTAAGGCCCTTTTAAACAGGTTGACAATGAGCTTCCTTTAGCTGAGGAACAGTGATTTCCCTGCAACTTTACATCTTCAACATTAAATGACTTTGGTTTTAAATAAGAGAACTTTTCACATATGACCACAGCATGCATCAGCAGAAGCATGGGTGGGAATATCCATTCACACCTGCACATCAAAAGTTTATCGGAACCTTGTGACCTGTAACTTTATTTGCATCATATCTTTCCTAAATTCTCACTCTGACATTGCAGTTCTCAACTTTTTGCCATTCTTTTAATTTCTTCTCCAGTGAGGCATTGTTTTAGCTCCAAGCAATAAATTAAGACAGAAAATCTCAACTTGGCACAAATTATGTATTTTTGTACATATAGTCATGAACCTAATTGATAGAAAATATACCAGAAATGATTGATATTTCCATTTAGAGTTGAGTACCCCGGAGCTTAGATGTCAACTGAAAGTAGTACTCTACAAACTGACTTGAGGGCTCTATCTTTAAGTTGGTAAAGAAACTTAAGTATTCATTTTTCTTTTTTATTGTTTATTGAGATATATATTTTCCTCTACTCCCCTCCCTCCCTCCCTTCTTCTACCTTCTTCCATGATCCCCATGCTCTCAGTTTACTCAAGAGATATTGTCTTTTTCTACTTCCCATGTAGATTAGATCCATGTATGTCTCCCTTAGGGT
>LOJH01040953.1:3344-14501 GCA_001685095.1 Ellobius talpinus
ACCACAGAGGGACCACAGAGGGGCCACAGCTGTGATTAAGGCAGTGATGTGCAGCCACTGCAGTCAAAGGCCGAAAGATGTCAGCTTGGTAGCTCAGTTATTTTACATGATAACACGATTGATTGATTGTTTTTCACTTGGTAACACTGTGCTATTAAATATAGGAAATCCATAATGGCTTCTAGACATTCAGTTTTGAAAGCAGACTTTGTATACTTCTACAGACCATGAGCCTCCTATTGAGATTCTGTTAGAATCAGTCGGCAGCATGCAATACCTTGCTTTGCAAACCAAAGCACACACAAGCATCATCTGACTTTTTGGGAGCTATTTCTGAAATTAATAAGAGGTGTCTGTGCTATTTCCACATCAGAAGTCAAGACATCCTGTCAGGCACTCCACTCACAGTTTCTCTATTTTACAGGAGGAGGGATGGAGGCACCAGAACATTTCTGATGCAAGGTCAGGACACATCTTCACATTTTTTGTATCATTTTGAAACCCATACCTATATTCAAAATAAAAAAGATGTTTGGCTTGGTCTGTCTGTTAACAAGTTCCCAATTCCAGGAATGGCATGGTTATCACTGCTGAGCACCCACATAAACATGGACTCCACCAGAAAGTTCTGAGAAATCGGTTTGGCAAGGAATTAAACACCCCCAGCTGACACAAGCTCTCTCTCTTCTGCAGTGTGCATCTAGGCAAAACAACTAGCTCAGGATTCCTCTCCTCCATCTTCTTTCTTCTTTCTTCACTGTGCCAGGGTCTTCAGGTTGGTGCTTACAGACCCTGCCCCACTTGTGCTCCGGACCTCGGTAGAACTGCTTCCCACGCGGCCTTCTAGTTCTAAGGACTAAATGTTCCACGTAATTCTGTGCATAGATAAGATGGGATTGTGCCTCCTCTGTGGGGGAGACTGCCTGGCATTGATGATGGGCTTACAGGCAGATTTCTATCCGCTAGTTAACACGTGCCCGGTCTACGTTAGCTCTCAGAGAAATCGCATCATACGAACGGAGGGCTCTGTAGCTCAGATGTTAAGTGAGTTGCGTTTTGCCCCACGATGTAGTTTCTTGAGAGGAAACAGCACTGAAGACACGTAGCTGGAATTGTATCACAAGTCAGCACAAAGTAGCTGACCCGCCCTCTGCAAAACGCTACAACACAAAATACAGATATCCAACTCCTTCCAAACTGAGGAAGACTAAAGGACATAAAATGATAGTCATGACCTTGGCTTTAAAATAGATGTGATGGATAGTTGGGGCCAAGTGAGAGAAATCTGAAAAACCAGAGGTTTCGTTGTCGGTTTCCTCTCCTTTTTATTTTTCTCTAAAAATAATATAATTCTTTATTGATTCTTTGGGAATTTCACATTATGTAGCCCAATCCCACTCAATCTTCTGGTTCCTCCATATCCACCTTGACCCCTGAAGCTTCCCTTCCAAAAGAACCCACCCCACACCAAATTACTTAAAAACAAAACAAACAAACTGTCCTGCTTCTTTATCTTTCCAACATGTTTTCATTCTTCCCAGTGGCACTGGTATCTCTGGTGTGTCACACAGTACACCTTCTTGTCTAATCAGCCCACAAAATGTCCATTGCAGCGAGTCACGGGTCTGGGTCAAGGCCTCTGGTGCACCAACATCACTGGACCCTCACTGAGACTCCTCCTAGGAATCCCACCACTGTCCAAGCCATGGGGATCCTGCTGCTATTGTTCCTCCAGACCAGTCCCTTCACAGTCCCACAGGTCATAGACGGGGGTAGATGTTAGAGTGGACCAAGCCAAGGCCGAGGGTGTGGTTTGGTGGTAGCTAAGCTTGTTGGTCCGGGACATGGGAATCCCTCCCCACTTCAGGTAAGGGATGGAGCCAGCTCTCCTAGGTCCACACCACTGGGGCCAGCTCTCCCATGCCCATAGAAAGGAGTGGAGCCATCCATCTCTCCCAAGTGCATGGGGCCAGCTCTCCCATGAGGAGTGGGACCAGCTCTCCTGATGCAGTGTTCAGTGAGGGGCAGGAGCAGGTATTTCATAAACCCTAAAATTATGTTTTAAGAATCACTTCGATGGATAGTAGTAGACAGCAAGGCAACTTCTTCTTTAGCAAGTTAATTAGCAGTTTCATAAACTGTGAAACAAATTGTCATGATCATCAACTTGACTACATCTGGAATTAACTGAAGCTGAAGTGGCTAGATACACCTGTGAGGGATTGTTCTTAATTAAATCATTTGAAGTGGGAAGACTACCTTTAATCTGGATATTTCAAGTAGAGAAGATCCATCTTTAATCTGGGCCACACCCTCTATTTGCAGCCTATGTAAAGACATGGAAGAAGAGAGCTTTTGTTCTTGGCCCACTTGCTCTTGCTAAGTTCCTTCCTTCACTGACCTTACATTCCTTCAGGAATCCAGTGTATGCTGAAGATTTTGAGGACCCAGATATCCAGGCTTATGGACCGAACAAGCCTGAATTCTTGGACTGTCTGTTGGACTAGCATTGTGGGATTGGCTGAACCACAACCTGTAAACCACTTTGATAAATGTTCCCCATACACACATACACGGAACCAGAAATGAACCCTGGCAGCAGCTAGGGTCAGCATATTAGTGTGTGTGTGTGTGTGTATTTGTTCTATCTGTTCTGTTTCTCTAGAGAACCCTGCCTAATGTAGATTTTAGTATCAGAAGTGGTTCTAGAGCAACAGAGGCAAAAGGATGGCTTTTTTAAGTATCTGAAGTAAGCTTTCCCAGTTTGCCAATAGCTACAGCTACTGAAGCCTCTCCTAGAAGCTTGGGGGAGTGCTGAAAACCCATGGTGTGGACTATTTTACAAACTTATTGAGACAAATGAGTTTGATTATCCTGGTTCACCAACTTTGTGAGAGGCAAGGAATTTGGTGACACTGTACATAAAACTTTTGCAAGTTTGTGGATCAATAAGGAAAATAATCATGCTGGTCAGCTGCTCCTAGCATCTCTGGATGAATTGACAAATGAAAAGAATGAACTCAGTGAAACAATTAACCAATATCTAGCATCTCAGAATATAGGGAAGGACAACAGTGAATTCTGATAAAATTGGCCATGTCCAGAAACACATAAATAGGCTAAAGGTTTCTAACTGTTCCCTGAAAGAGAATCTCTTGAGCACCACACAGTTCAAGTTGCAGAAAATTGACCCAGATCCCTCATTATAAGATTGACTGAATTAAAATGAAAATTCAAGTCCCAGTCTCAGAGGGTGTTGGTGGTTAAAGTAAGGGCATTATTTCTTAAAGAGTGGAATCTTGGGATGCAGATTTGTGTGGGAGGACCTTACTGAGGGCAAGAACGTTGAAACAACAATTTATCAAGGGTTTATCTCACCTGAGGGAGTAGGCTCTCTACCCTCAGCAGGAGATGTACTCCCACCCCACTCCTTGAAATATTGCCTTTTCTACCGTTGACTGAGGGAATTAATCTTTCATTGTCTGCTAAACCAGCAGTGACTTTCCAAGAAGGAGATATCAGTCAAAACAATAGTGATGTCACTCAAGGCCTACCAATAGTTACCTCTAGACCTACAACCAGACTTAAAGCTAAGGTTAAGCAGGCTCCCAGAGGGGAGAAAGAATGTGTAATCTATGAGGAGGAACATTATGTCACCAAAGATTAATGAGTTCTCTAATTCATTCAAGAATAAGTCTGGATAATATTCATAGAAATAGGTTTTGAGGGTGTGGGATAGTGGTGAAAGAAACATAAAACTGGATCAAACTGATTTTATTGATATGGGCCCACTGAGTAGAGAGTCTAGGTTTAATACAGAAGTTAAAAAGGTGTCAAAAGTTTGTTGGATAAAACTAATATTCCTTGGCTTAGTGTTGATGAAGAGATTTTAAGGCTCAGAGAAACTGCAATGCTAGAATGGGTTTGCTATGCGAGACCTAATCCTCCATAATGTGAAGGCTCAGAAGCCATGCCCTTCACTAATAATATAAGACACAAAATCATGAGAAGGGCACCAGTGTCAGAGTCCATGAGAGTTACAACAGGGGGCAACTAGCTTTCAGATGTCCACCCACCAGAGGAGTGATTATCTGATGGAGTCTAATCCTGTCCAGACAAGGCCTGTAGGACCATGGACCCTGGACACTATTGCCTACTTTTGCCAAAGCAGCTTGGTGTCTCCATGATACCTGCATTGTAGTATACACATCTCACGTGATGTGTATATATAATCTCATGATTACATCTCAGTTTTATTGACATATATATCTGTGGATGGTCAGGAAGATGACTTTTCATTTAGATATACAATCTTAATATATAGAATACTGGCTTCATAACTATATTTGTCCTACGAGGACTGTAGACACTTAAAAGCCTTTTTGTTCTTTGTTACCCAGACTAACTGCACACAATTAGTTCACTTTCACGTCAAAGTAAGTTCAAACTAGACTAAAGGCTTTTGTAAATGGATCATAAATTTAAAACCTTACAGCTATGTACAAGGTCAGAGTTAAAGATGTCCAACCAGGAAGCTACACAAAGCCCCCTAAGAAAAACATTCCAGCTCTTCACTTTCCAGTCTGCTGACATTAGACCTCAAAGTTTGTCACTGGGAACTGTGCCCCCTGTCTGGTCACAGTCTTACTCCTGTAACCTCGAAAGCTTGTGTTGCATGGCAATGGCTCAGCTCCCTATCACTTATCCTATGAATGGACTTTTGACCAATGAGAGGTAACTTGTATTTTTAAATCACTTCAGGGCTCCTGTAAAGAGAAGAGATTTTAGGCTAGAGGAGAAGAAGCTAGAAGAAGAAGCTAGGAGGAATCAGAAGTAGGACAAGAGAATTAGAATAGAGGCCGAGCAATAAAGAGACTGACTCAGAAATGCATGTGTGAGAGAATTTGTTTGTTTGCCCTCAGATACCCAAAGAAACAGTACTTTTAGCTTGTAGTAGCTGAACCCTTAAGAGACTCTTGGGGCTGGACCTCAAAGGTTCTAGTTACACAAGCACATTTGGAGAGCTTTGTTGTTACCTTTTTGTTGTGAGACCTTAGGGTTGGAGATGCTCAGTTGGATGAATTAAATCCAATGGGTCTAACTGAACCCCAAGTAGCAGGGGTCATGTGGTTCCGTGGAATTACCAAAGCCAAGGTTATCAGGTGATTATAGCTAACATAATAGACAGTCTAGGCAAAGCAATGCCCATAATGGCCTGGCCTGTAACAGGCAGCACAAACAATAATTTTTATGGTGAAATGACTCATATAGATCTTTGACACTGACTAATTAATTATGCTGTTTCCAGGGATGAAACAGATTAAAAAAAAACCCTACTGCATTTTTGCTTGATTTAAATAAACAGAAAAACCCTCAAACAAATGAAAGAAAGGCTATAATAGATTATGGCGAAAGGCAGTATTAGCCTGTGAACCAACTTCCTGGCTGGAGCCAGTTTGCAGATCCAGAACCCTTTGAATAAAGGGAACCAGAACCCTTTGAATAAAGGGAAGACCAAGTTTTCCTGAGGAAGGACTTTACTAAAATACATAAGACTTTTTGCTGGAGATGGCAAGGCATAACCCCCTTCCATGCGCAGTTCCTGAGATGTATAAAACAATTTCCTCCAGGCAGCCCAGTGGTAGCTCAATGAGCGTGTTACTTGAGGGCCAAGGAGAAAATACTTACGTGCCCTGAGGACCGCTTTTACGGCGTCTGTATACACATTTGGCGATGTTACAGATGGTTTTGGTTAGAGCAATTTTATTAGTGTATTTGTTCTTTACGCTATTTTTTCCTTTCACACCGTGACTTTGGAAAGAATAGATGTGTTGTATGATAATATGAATCTTTCTAATCTGATAGACTGGGCAGGCACTAAATCTGTAAAGCCGGTCATGGGGGAAAAACTAACTGATGAAAGAATTGAGGAAATTTTGGAAAAATGCAGAAATTGCTCTTTGCCTGATTATGAAACTTGGCAAAAGAATTATACTGAAACAGAAAGGAGCTTGGCTATGATGAATAAAGTTTCTGAAGGGTTTGGGGGCGGATTGCCTTTGGCCTTATAAATCACAATGATATGTACTGGAATCGTGAGGAACAACAATGGGAAAGGTATGACAATGGAGTAAAACTCACTGAACCATGCTTCTGTAACTGCAGGTATTTAGCCTCTGAGGTGAAAGCCTCAGAAGTTGTTTTATGATTAATTCAGCTAAGAATTAAGAATATAGTGGCTGGCCTGTGGCTTGGGAACTGAGGAATGTCATAATGAATGATGATGTTCTGATTTCAAAGAATCTTGGTTTTTTTGTGAACTGCTTTGCCCATGTAATGATTAACCTGTGACAAGAAAAAAATCAATTTCCTTGTGTAAAATTTAGAATCAGAGAGGTTTAAAGCTTGGGGTAGAGGTGAGAGAAATCTGCCCTGCAGCTTATAGCCCGTCAGCTTGCATCAGAATCCTGTGTTCGTGCACTCACTCCGCCTTCCAGACATCCCAGGTTCGGGACCCACTTCTCTGCTGAGGCTGGTCCCCAGCGACTTTTACTGTTAGCTTTTCTGAAGTCTTTCCTCAGGTGTCTGAAGGCCTTTTCAAATGGTAACAGTACCCTGGGTTCTATTGTACACAAGATCAGCATTGACACTGGTTCTGGAAAACTCCAAAAATCATTGTGGTCCTCTGATTAAAGTCAAGTGATTAACAGAGTTTTGGTTGAAACCAAACTCAGAGAAGGTCCAGTGGGAACCTGACTCATCCTATAATTATTTTCCCAATCCCAGAAGGTGTAATTAGGACAAACATACTTAGAAGTTGGCAGAATGCTCACATTGGTTCCTTGACCTGTGGAGTGGGGGCTAAATGGAAGCTTTTAGAGTTGCTTTTGACAGGAAAAATAGTGAATCAAAACCTTTATCACAGTCCTGGGGGAATTTCAGAAAGCTGTGCCACCATCATGGACTTGAAAGATGTAGGGATGGTGGTTCCCACTGTACCATCTCCTTTTAACTCACCTATCTGGGCAGTGCAAAAGACAGACGGATCATGACAATTGACTATTGGAAATTCAATCAGGCAATGACTCCAGTTGTAGCTGCTGTACCAGATGTGGTGTTCTTACATGAGCAGATCAATACATCTTCCGGTATATGGTATGCAGATATTAATCTAGCACATACCTCTTCCTTGGTGCCCATCTACAAGGATCACTGGAAGTAACTTGCTTTCAGTTGACAAGGCCATCAGTATGCGCTTACACTTTTACCTCAAGGATTTGCTAACTTTCTAGCCCGTGTCATAACTTAGTTCTTGAGGATCTTTATCACGTACCTCTTCTAGAAAACATCACATTAGTTCACCATGTCAATGGCATTGTGCTAGTTGGACCAAGTGAGCAGGAGATAGCAACCACTTTGGATTTGTTGCTAATACACATACAGATCAGAGGATAGGAAATAAATCCAACCAAAATCCAATTTACCTTCTGCCCCAGTAGAATTCTTAGGAGTCCAGTAGTGTGGGGCTTGCAGAGATATTCCTTCTAAGAAAAAGAATGTTATTGGCACGGCCCCTTCCACCACCAAGAAAGAAGCACAGTGTGCAGTGGGTCTATTTGGACCATGAAGGTGGCACATTCCTTGCTTGAGTGTGCTACTCCAGCCAACATCCTGAGTGACTTGGGAAGCTGCTGTCTTTGAGCGGGGCCTGGAGCAGAGGAAAGCTCTTAAACAGGTCCAGGCTGCTCTACCACTTAGACCATGTGATCCAGCAGACCTGATGGTCCTTGAGGTGGCAGAGGCCAGTAGGGATGCTGTCTGAAGCTTTGGTAGGCCTGTATACGTGAACCACAGAAGGAACCTTAGAGATTTGGGAGCAAGGCTCTACCACCAACTGCAGACAATGGTTCTCCCTTTTCGAGACAGCTCTTGGTCTGCTATTGGGCCTTAGCGGAAACCGAACATTTGAGAATGGGTACCACCAAGTTACCATGAAACCTGAGCTGCCTGTTATAAACTGTGTATATGACCCACCAAACCATGAAGTAGGATGTGTACAGCAGCAAACCATTATGGAAGTGGTATATACATTGATCATGCCCAAGCACGTTCTGAAGGCACAAGCAAATTACTTGAAGAAATTGGCCAAATACCAATGGTTTCTACTCCTGTTACAATACTATCTCCTGCCAAGCATGCACCTATATCTCAATGTATGTCCTATGACTGGTTAACTAAGGAAGAGAAGATAGGGCTTGGTTTACTGATGGTTCAGCACCTTAGGCAGGCACCACCCAGCAGTGGACAGCTGCAGCATTACAACCCCTTTGTGGAACAATTCTGAAAGACACCGGTGAAGGGAGATCGTCACAGTGGGCAGAACTTTGGGCAGAACACATGGTCATACCATTTTTTTGGAAGGAGAAATGGCAAATGTATGATTGTTCACTGATACATGGGCTTTAGCCAATAAATTGTCTGGATGGTCAGGCACCTGGAGAGAGCATCATTGAAAACCAGTGAGAAAAGGGAAAGAAGTATGTGGGTGAACCTTTGCAGATGAGAAAAGGATGTGAAGGTATTTTGTCTCATATAAATATTCATCAAAAGGTCACTTTAGCAGAGGAGGGATTTAACAATCAAGCAGATAGGATTACCTGTTTTGTGAACAGTCAGCCTCTTTCCATGGCCACTCTTCTCACTGACCCATGGTCCCAGGAATAAAATGGCTGTGGTGTCAGAGATGGAGGTTATGCATGTGCTCAACAACATGGACTTCTACTTCCAAAGGCTGGCCCAGATAGAGCTGTTTCTGAGTGCCAGATCTGCCAACAACAGAGACCAACACTGAACGCCAGATATGAAACCATTCCTCAGAGTGACAAGTCAGAATCCTAGGGTCGGTCAGCTACATTGGACCACTCGGAACCTCCATGGAGTTTGTAGAGTGCCATGATGGTGGATCAGGCATCAGAATAGATATTTATTCTGGTTATGGATTTGTCTTTCCTGCACATAACGCTTCTGCCAAAACTACCATCCATGAACTTACAGGATGTCTTGTCCACCATCATGGCATTCTACAAAGTATTGTTTCTGACTAAGAAACTTACTTCAAGGTTAGAGCAGTGTAACAGGGACCCCATGATCATGGAATCCGCTAGTCTTACCATGTTCTTCACAATCCTGAAGCTGCTGGCTTGATAGAAAGATGGAATGGCCTTTTGAAAGCGCAGTTACAGAGTTAATTAGGTGGCGGCCACGTGAAGGGCTGGGGCAGGGTTCTCCAGAAGGTGGTAAATGCTTTGAATCAGCATCCTGTATATGGTATGAATTCTCCCGTAGCCAGGATCCATTGGTCTAGGAATCAACTGTGGAAAAGGGAAAAGTTCAGATCCATCCACTGTTATCTCTAAAGACCCACTGTGAAAATTATCACTTCCTGTTCCTGAGACTTTAGGTTCTGCTGGCCTAGAAGTTTTGGTTCCAGAGGAGGGCTCTCTTGCCAAGAGCCATAACAAACACTGCATTTAACTGAAAGCTCAGACATCCTCCTGGTCACTGTGAGCTCCTGATGCCCTTAGGCCAACAGGCTAAAAAAAGTAATTACAGTGTTTGGAGGGGTGATTGATCCAGATTACCAAGGGGAAATTGCATTGATTCTCCACGATGGAGAGAAGGATTCTGTCTGGAGTGCAGGAGATCCTTGAAGGTGCCCCTTGGTGCTAACATGTCCTGTGATTAGAGCTAATGGAAAGCTACTGATGGACAAGACAGACTCCATCTTAAGGGTGGAAGCTATTTTGTTATAAGGTCAGAACATGTTCATTTCTGCTCGTTGTAAAATTCAAGTTGACTGTACTTTAGCCTGTTTCTGGAATTTGATATACCCCCCTCCTGTGGAGTTTTGCTCATACCTTGAATATACCCTGATAAGATGTTCTGCTAAACAAATTTTAAATGTTCATTTAAGTTCCTACATAACTGAAATTCCTTTGGAAACCCCATGATCCTTGAAAACCTCCCAGTCTGGCAGTTTTGGGTGCTATATAACCTCTACTTTCCCCTGTGTTTAATGCTGTATTTTCAAATCCTGCTTTAGGGAGATATCCCTGTCTGACAGAAAATAAAACTTGCTTAATTTGGATAATGGACTTTTCTTTCATTTGATAGCATTAACATTACAACACCCTAGAGAATCCTGACTAAAAAAAAATAAGAACAAAAAACGTTTGACAGAAAAATGTCAGAATCAAAAGTTTTTGTTTTGTTTTTGAAAGAATAAAGGGCAATAGAGATGTATCAGTGGTTGAGAGTACCTGCTGCCCTTTCATGGACCCCAAGTTTGGTTCTCAATTCCCACACCCGGTAGCTCACAGCAGCCTGTAACTCCAGCTCCAAGGAATCTGACTCCCTCTTTGTTCTCCATAAACATACAGGTATGTGTATGTACACAGAGATTAAACACCTAACCATAATTTAAAATAAAATCAATTGGATTGCCGCAGGCTGTACCGAGAAGTGTGGTCCTACCCAGCTCCACGATGGACCGAGGGGAACAGTGAGACACAGACACAGGTCAGGGTTCATGGCCCTGACACAGCCACGGTTTGTGCTTTTCTCTGTGCTCCTGGTAGCACCAAAGGCTGAGAGGATAGGGCTAGGATAGGGCTGTGCAGAATTGGTCCCCACCTCCTCACTGGCTGTAACACTAGGAGGAACTGATCCTGAACCCCCAC
The DNA here is from genome assembly GCA_001685095.1 of Ellobius talpinus. NCBI lineage: Eukaryota > Metazoa > Chordata > Mammalia > Rodentia > Cricetidae > Ellobius > Ellobius talpinus. Next base: position 14,084 of record LOJH01040953.1, read on the forward strand.
CCCCCCGACTGAAGCACTCAGGAGAGAGAGTACCACACCTATCGGGGCAAATACAAAAGAACCAACTCTGTGTAGCATAAATTTTTTTCAATCTTTTTTTGTCATAACTTGAATTTTATTGATATTTATGGAGCTCTACATTTTTCTCTGCTCCCTTCCCTGTCTCTCCCCTCCTCTTCAGCCCTCTCCCAAGGTCCCCATGCTCCCAGTTTACTCAGGAGATCTTGTCTCATGACAAGATCTACATCTAACCATGTAGATTAGATCCATGTATGTCTCTCTTAAGGTCCTCATTGTTGTCTAAGTTCTTTAGGATTGTGGCTTGTAGGCTGGTTTTCTTTGCTTTATATTTAAAAACCACTTTTGAGTTAGTACATGTGATAATTGTCTTTCTGGGTCTGGGTTACCTCACTCAAAA
>LOJH01040955.1:0-14501 GCA_001685095.1 Ellobius talpinus
CGTGCGGGAGCTGGGCGGGATGAAAAGCAGGCCTGCTCTCCCCCATCACTACATATCGGTAAAAACCATGACTCCTTAGAGAAGCACCTCCTTCAGTCTCATGATGACCTAATTTCCCTTCAGCTTTCCACCATGACCTCCACAGTCATGGACTCACCTTGGTCAAATACACCAATAGTGAGTACATTCTCTTTCAAATAATGACCCAAGATATGTGTTCACAAGCAATTTTACACTTTTTTATTTCCTCCCCTGCTTGTTTACTCTGCTGAAACCATACCCCAGTCCACACTTCATATTAAGATTTCTTATAATTGGTAATCCACTAGGAGCTTGTCAATTTATATCAACCCACGGACTCTGGGCAAATGAAGAGTACTTAATCATATCAGTAGGGTTTTCCACAGCCCTAGAAGTTAGCAGCATTTTCATAAGCACAGGAGCCTTTGTTCGAATGAAAACACAACTACCAGCTAGCACCTGGTGGCCCTTCCAGGTAGTGTTCAAAGGCTGAATAGTGTGTTATTTTTAACGTAACAAATTCACAGCTAGTCCAAATGGTAAAGAGTAACATTGATCCTTGCTTGTTTACTAGTCATGGAAAGATGGGTTTGTGTTATTCAGGATACATCATATTGTGTGTATATTAATCTGTACAAACAGGAATAGCTATGAGACATAAGTTAAACAGCTAAGACTCTTGTTAATCACCATCTTCCAACAGGGTCTCTCAAATTCAGAGGTAGCTCACTTACCCTTGTGTCTGCTGTTGACAGAGTTGAAAAACAGGTCCTGAACACTCAATGTATGCCTAGAAAGTCTTTTTCTCATTATTACCACTGTCAAAGTTGGCTTTAAATGGTCAAACCAAGATGTCTCGCTTGCCTTGAACACTGGCCAAATCATGTAACAAACTTTATCCATCTCAGTATTGTTGAAGTTGAGGTATCATGGGATGAATTTCACTGAATGCCTGTAATGTTTCCTTTTTCTTGACACATTAATTCCCTGTTTATAATCACAGCACTGAGGGAAGGCACACTGAAATCCCCAGGTAAGCTGGGATCTGGACTAGTCAAAGCAGTGAGGTCAAGAGTCTCTGCCTCAAGGTGACGAGGGATTGAGGAAGACACCCAACACTAGCCTCAGGTGTCCGTATGTGTGTATTAACCCATGTTCATGGATACCTACACACATGTGTGCTCATGTGAATGCACATATACCATATGTACATATGTGAAAAGAGTAAAACAAATTAATTCAATGAAAAGAAAGAAAAATAACCAGAGAAGAGTGACTTCAGCAGAACGGCAGGGCAGGAGTGCCCTGGTATCTTTAGAGCCACAGAAATTCTCCCTGAACCTAAACAGAGGAATGTTACCATCATAAATACCTCATAACCTAGGATGCAAGCTTTGATGCTCCTTCAGCTGGCAAGATGCATGATTCTGTTTGAATCATTCCACAGTCATATGGAGCTGTCTGAAGAACACCCCTGGATCCATTGTTTCTATAGTGGCTCCCCCATCATTCTGAGAAATTTCTTAGCTAATTTGTTCTGACATTGTAAGGAAAAATTGCAAATATGGATAGGCCTACAGGGTCAATTACAAATAAAGAATGCAGGTAAGGTTCACAGCAACTCATATGTAAACTTTGGCGTCAGCTAGAATGTCCTGAGCTAAGGGCCTGGCATGGTGCTTCATTGAATGCAGGGACCATAGACAATCTGCTTAGGATTTGAGACGGGCTTTCTGTAGAGGGATGGTTACAGAAAAAGTCAGACTGTGCAGTATGGAATAAATACTTACATATTTCATATTCAAATGTCCTTATATGACCACAAAGATCAAGAACATCCAAAAAAGCAAGATATCCCTAAGAGAATAGAATAAGGTGACAGTGACCAACACAAAAGCTTTGAGGATAAATGATCAACCCGACAATTCAAAAATAACTGCTCACGCCAAGTTCAGTGAGCTTCAAGGAATCACAAGCAACTCAAATTTATCACAGACATTTAATAGAGGCTGAGAGAACTTTTAGAAGTCAAACAGACTCTTGATGCTGTACCTCAGCTTCTCAAGTGATGAGATTGTTGCATCCCCAGCTCAGTGTTTCCTCTTTTCTTTTTTCCTTTTTAGGCTCTACTAATTACTGGATAAACAGTCCCTCTAGCTTTATAGCTTTCTGTTCTATTGCAGTCCAGGGAGAATGGCTATGTAGACCTGATTATCCCGTGTGGTAGAATGTAAGAGCTCCTTTGTTTCAACTTTGTCAACTCTTATTTCTTGATCATTTTGAAATGTCTTCAGCCCTGTATCTAATTTCCTCATGGAAAATACTCCACACATCCCTGTCTTCAGTCTAAGTTAATTCAACACTGACCTTTATCTCAGGTTATTTCCCTTTAATACTCTATCATATTGAATTTAAATTGAGGCTGTGCCTTTGCAAATTCAACTATTTACTTAGAATCTATAAAGTGTGGATGTTGGCACATGTAATATATACTTATTACATATAAATTGTTGACAGAGAATTGGCTTTGATTCCCGAACTCACTGATGGTTTATGCTTGATTCTAGTAATTGGACTTCTGCTTTGTCCATGTGCCTTATGACAAAGTCTTTGTCAAGTACCAGTTCCAGGAATTGTTCTACAATATCCTCTGCTTGGATTTCATTTGCTGTCTTGATTGTCTCTCCATAGCAATGCCTGCTTCAAGATAGGAGAACTTACCTTCCAACAATCATTTGTAGATAAAGAACAACAAGTGACAAGGAAGGTATTGAAAGCAAACAGGATATGATATTCTTAAAATTCTTTCAACAATGACTGTGGCTGTAGTATGGGAAAGTGCAAATGTTCAAATGTAGACATAATATCACCAATTTAAACACCAATTAAAGTGTAGTGACAAGTGAAATGTGATAGAGATGAGGGGGTATACTTGAAAGATAGCTTCCCTCAATGTTTAATTATAGGAAATAAATAAAATATATTCATGTGCCAATAACGACTCATATGTGCAACCCTAAATTATAACTGATTCAATTATATGTACTTGAAATATAAGAACAGAATATGTAGATAGTACAAAATATATCTTGGTAGTATATAAGGCACTGATTAGTGCTCATTCATCATCATTGATGAAGAGAAGAGAATTCAAGAATTTAGAATGAATAACTGAGTTATCTTTAACTATGATAAGGGACCTTGGAGAGGGAGCAAACTTAAAATGAAAAAAAAGAGTTTAAATTGGCTATGTGATAGCAGGGTGTGCTGGTGTATGCCTTTAATCCCAACACTCAGGAGGCAGAGGCAAGAGGAGCTCTGTGAGTTCAAGGCTAGCCTGGTCTAAGTAGTGAGTTCTAGGATGGGTTGGGATTACATAGAGAGACCCTATCTCAAAAAACAAAACAAAAAAAAATTTGGTATATGAGAGTTGGAAATCTGCTTGAGTCATCCGACAGGATTTAGCAGCTCTTGCTCTCATTTGCTCCTGCCTATCTGTTGAGTGAGAGTGTGCCAGCATTTCCCCTATCCGTTGAGTGAGAGTGTGCCAGCATTTCCCCTATCCGTTGAGTGAGAGTGTGCCAGCATTTCCCCTATCCATTGAGTGAGAGTGTGCCAGCATTTCCCCTTCTTGTGTTTCTTGGAAGCACCTTGCCTCATAGCTCTATAATATGTAACCAATACTCTGCTCCTGGCATTTCACATATTGTACTATGCTGACTTCCTTTGTGCCCCGCTTGATCAACATATCTGAACCTTTGAACCCAGCTCTCCTCTTCACCAGTTTTTTTTCTCAGAAAGTCACTGTCTTAATAAGACACTAGGCACAGGGCTACCAGTTTATCACAGGGACACCTCCCAGTTCGAAAGAGTTTCCTGTGTGACACGGACCTGGCTAGGGCTCAGATAACCATAAGTCTGCCTGTCAGGATGGAGACATATTTGGTGTAAGCATACTGTAGGCATCCACGACTATATCCCTAGAAGCCTTAATAGGGCGCCACTAGAGTTTACAGACTCTCTCCTGGGAGAGAAGAGCCATATATATAAGATCCAGAAGGATCCAGCCCCAAATTCAAGAAAATAAACAGAAACAAAAGAAAGATAATAGTCAATGTGTTGAATGTCTTGATATATTGAGTAAAATCAAGACAGAAAAATCTTTTAGGATTTCTGAATTTGGTAAGAAGAGTTTTGCTATTAAATTTTAAACATGCTTACTATGAACTATGAGTAAATGACATAGTAGGGACTGTGGTAACAAGAGCAGAATGGCAGATTAAGACACAGACAGGGACCCAGTTCACCATTTAATGAGGTTTCTACCTGCTTATTTGTGGTCATTTTCCCCAGTAGCGATCACTACCCAAGATAGGAACAGAGCTTTCCCTTACACAACTCTCCCATCATTGCTCAACAACTTATCAGAATTCTTACTAACTCCAACTATACTGCAGTCTTGATGAGAATTGAGTTCTTCTCGTTTTCTAACACATCGATATTTACTTTAGACGTGACTCCTATCTGCTGGCTTTCTAGCCCATCAGAAATATTCTAACAGGAACGGTGTTGACGGCAAGTGGGCAAGTCCTTGTGCTCTTAGCTAACTTCCGCAGTTTCCAGTAATAGAGACAGTCAGAGTCTGGGCAAAGAGTAGGTTTGACTAAAGGGAAAGCCAGTGTTTCCAGGAATGAAGTAGGATGTGTCTTAAAGCAATGTTAGCCATTAGCTTGCTCCTAATTAGAAATTTAAGACAAGGAAAATCATTATTTCTTAAAATTTCTCTTTATTCATTTTTGACAAATGTAAACAATGTATCATGATCATATCCACTCCTAACTCCCCCGTAATGCTGCCAAGGCAGCCCTTCCCCTTCACATCCTACCTCTTTTCTCTTTTCTTTTTCTTCTTTCTCTGTGTCTCTGTCTCTGTGTCTCTCTCTCTCTCTCTGTAACCTACTGAGTCTGGTTAGTGTTGTCTGATGGAATGCCAACTGATCTTGTTGGCTTGATCTTGTATAGGTTATCATTGTGGCAGTGGATGGATGTTATGGTCATGTTATGAGTGCTGAAGATTTAACTCAGGTTCCTATGTTTGTGCAGTAAGCACTGTTATCTACTGAACCACCTCCCTAGCCTTGCTTCTGTGTTTCCTTTGAGATGGGGCATATAGTCCAGGCTGGTCTTGAACCATCTACAGAGTCAAGATAGATGGCCTTGAATTTCTGATCTTCCTGCCTCCAAATCCAGAATGCTGGGGCTATAGGCATGAACATATTACTTTATCTTTATGAAAACATAATTTTAATCATTTGAGTGGAATTGCTTTCAAGTATTGAATCTCACCTAAACCTGAATTTATTTATTTAAAATATTGAATGGTATTAATATTTAAGTATTCTTAACATGTGATTGATATATTGTTTTAAATATAGTTCAAATACTACCTTTTATATATAATTTTATGTGTATGTGTTGATATGGCAATTTGATGTAAATATAAAACTATCTGAATCATGAAAAATTATAGGAAAAATTCTAATATACCAATTCTGAAGTAAAAATATAAATATTTCACAAACACTAACATGTAATCTCAATATATATTAACAATTTGAAATATACTTATTTATTAGATAAGTAGTTAAAAAATCCATGAACTATTAGACCAAAGTTAAACAAAGAGTTAGACAAAAAGGCACGTAATTTTTAAAAAGGATATAGGTGTAAAAGAAGGTAAGACTGTACCCTGAAAGTCCCTAAGGAGAACCACAAAGGATGTAAACACAAATAAATATCTAGAGCATAAGCCCTAGAAGTTTTATAAAATTATCAAAACAAAATTTATATAAAACTAACACTCATTCAATACAGCAATAATTTTTAAACTGATGATTAATATTAAGTTCTGAATAATCTTTTAATTAATAAAAGAATATATGTTAATTTCCAATTTTTCATTTTAAAGGTAATATTATATATATATATGTATATATATGTATACACACACACACACACATATATATATATTTCCCCTCAAGTGAATCTTGCTCTAAGATAATGTAGAAATGAGTATGAAGAAAACAGAATTTCCTTTATGGGTGTATTCATCTAGTCATTCTTCAGATTAGTTAACATGGTTTAGTTAATTTATGCTAGCAACTGTGACAGATGTAGAAGGTAGGACCCCTGCCACAAAAGGGTTGAATGTCTTGTTTGGAACTTGAATGATCATAACTAATATCATAAGATATTGTTATTTTCCTCAGAATTCAAAACAATTTCTAGTTCAGCAATGGTACAGAACCCCATTTTAAACAATTCCAGGAACAAATAAATGTTCATCATCATTATCTCAGGAATGTTTAAATGGAGGACATTGCAGATTACCATGAGACTGCTCTGAAGTGGTAGACTTTCAACACATTTCCAGAGAGTTTTCTGAGCTACATATTGACTTTAGTAGTGAGGTTATTCCGTGGTCCAGACTGCACACAGCAAACATTCAACTCTCAATCTGTTTATTTGTGGCAGGTTCTTGCTACGCAGCCCAGGCTGGTCTCAAACTCACCACTCTCTTTCCCTGAGTGCTGGGATTACAAGTACAATCTAATGACTCAGCTCTAGTTAATCTATTTTTAATTTAGGAACTGAAGATTTAAGTGGAAAGAATAAAAGAGACGGATATAAAAATATGTCGTCAAGAAAGTAGATCCAGTAAACGGAAAAGATTACAGAATGGCGGAAGCAGATGGACACAGCAAGCTGAGCAGATAAGGAAGCCACTTCTACTAGATTGGGGGTAACTGAGTTTTACAAACAGAAATGAGATGTGAACAGAGGAGCCCACAGTAGATGGCACACATCTTGGTTTAGTAACATGGTGGTGTAATTGTTCAAGAAGGCAGAGTACCAGTGTGAACAGAGAATGCAGGAATTAAGTCTGGAAAACAGTTAAAAAAATCGCAAAGTGTTCAGTTAGGACCTCTAGCTGGCTCCTGTATGATTGGCAAAGTCCCATTCCTGTCTCTCTCACTATCTCCAAACCAACCCCTCAGAAAACCTCCAACAAAGAAAAGATGCCAAAAAAAAAACCACCCTCATTTTTGCATTCCTGGAGACTTTTGCAACTTTTCCTCCCCTGTTGCTGACAGCTGCCCAGTTCCATGCCTATGCATTCCAGCTTTTGACCACACTTGGGCACAAACCCAGCTTGTGGCAGACACATCATCACCCCTCACCTACAGGCTATATAATCTCCCTGCTTTAGTTTGGGCATGTGGCTTCTCCAACCTTGATCTCTGGGACTGGAGAAGCCTCCTGGGAGTTGCTTTGCTCAAATAAACCTGTTCCACTTTTTCAATTTGGCTTGATTTGGGCCTACTGTGTTGGAGGAGAAACCTGTTATTGGGATACAGAAAACCTATTACAAAGTATTAGAACTTTTCTTCCAAAATTTTAAGAAAAAATCTGCAAGGGGCAGCACTTCCAGGTAAGAGCAAGGTGACCCTGGCTGCTCAAGGAAGTTGTGGGGAAGCTGCTGCTACCAAGGGGAAGCCTGACTGTGGGGATGTCCAGCCTCCCACCTGTGGAGGTCAGGCAGCAGGAGATGAGACAACACTTCTATGCCCACTCCCTTTTGCACTTTCTGCTCCCTACAGTTTCTGAGAGCAAGTGCAACAGCTTCCTTAGTTTTCTTGTCTGCGGACTTCTGCAGCTTGGCGGGAGGAAGAAGGCTAGGGAAGAGAGAGAGGTCAAGAAAACAGGGAGGCCTCTGCAAATGGCCCCATGGTGAGAGGGTGGTAAGGGTAGTGGGGTGGGGGATGGGAGGTGTGACCCACCACTTCCACCAGTCTGTAGGTGGAACTGTCTGTCTGTGAAATAAAAACTTCAGTACACCTCCCCTCCCCTCACTCCTGGCAAAAGCAACAACAACAAAACACCAGAATTTGAATACGCAAAGAAAACAGCCTAAAGGGCAGTGGTGGCGCACACCTCTAATCCCAGCACAGGGAGGCAGAGGCAGGCAGATTTCTGTGAGTTGGAGCCAGCCTGGTCTACAAAGTGAGTTCTAGGACAGCCAGGATTATTACACAGAGAAATCCTGTCTTAAAAAAAAACCCACATCCCCAAGAAACCCCAAAACAACAACAACAACAAACCATAGCCCCAGGAATTATATCTCACATATAAAAAACATAAACTAAGGGAGGGAAGCTAAGGCTCTTGTGGGACTCAGGTCTACTGGTCCTTGCAGAGGACCCCTTCTTTCAGGGATGTTGACATGTGTTTTTAAGCCCTCTTTTAATCTTCCTGGCCAACTTATTAGGTTGCTAATAATGTATTTCCTGCAGATAGAAACCTTCAGTCTAAAATAGGTTAAACGTTTTCCCGAACTCTATGCTATATAGAAGAAGGAGCCTCGGAAGCAAGTCATTTTGATGGCTCCGCCATTTTCATTTCCGTTTAAACATGCCTGGTCAGCGCTAGAAAACTGTGTATAAGGATACTTGGAACTCGGATGAGGCTAATTGCACAACGGATTTCTGGCATGAAGAACACAAGCCCAGACAGTGGCTAGAAATGTTTGATTAGGCTGAAGGAGTCAGGAAGAAGGGAAAATCCACACTCCCAGCAAGACTGGGATCCTTGAAGGTCCAGTACCAATGAGCAAAGATAACTGGGCAGGATTCAGAGATCACTGTCCTACGACTGCCTGAGGAGTGAGGCTGTAGTGGCTGAAGGGCGGGTGCAACAGCTCCCCCAACTTCGTTGTCTTCAGGCTTCAGCAGCTTGTCCTGGAGAAGGCTGCTCTGGAGGGAGAAACCCTGTTTATGGAAATATATATATATGCTATAGTGGAAAGGACAGTGTGTTAGGTCACAAGCATGGTTAATCTCATACTGAATTCCCAAAGTGCTACATGAACTTCATGTACATCCTTGAGATTTTTCCTTATATGTTGTCAGCAGAGAGATGAGTGTTTCCACAAAGAGATCTTCTTTAAAGGATATTTTAAGGATTATGTCCTTCCCCTTTTAAAAAGCAGCTGAGGTTTGTGAAACCCAGGAATAACATTCAGTCACTTGCTGGAAAGCTCAGCTTTTTTTTCACTCATAATAAAAATGAGTACAAAATGTTCACAGCACAGATTATGCCCCACGTGTTTACTATTTTAGCGAGGCTTAAAGATTTTCTCCTTGAAGACTTCTTTCAGGGTTCAATTAAAGATGCCACGGATCGCTAAGGGGGGGCTGGAAATCTGAGGGCAAATATTTGAGGGGTAAGAAATCTACTCACAACAGGAAATGTCTGTCCATGTTTCTTTATTCTTCTCTCTTCAACCCATCATTTCTCATGGTTCCACCCATTACTGTTCTCCTTGCTCAACACTGTTCTGGGTCTACATCGTTCTTAGTTCTACATGGTTCCTCCTTGTCCCTCTCATTACAGATGCCCCCAGTCATGTAGACCCTTAAAACCAGCAATTCCCCAGCCCTAGAAGATTACACCCCCCCCACACACATGGGAGTGGCTAGTACACGTCCCACAAACTCCTTAATGGGGAAAGTCAGTTAAGAGAGGAATTAAAACATGAGGAAATTCTAGAGGGGAAGGGTTTTGCTCTACACTTCATCTTTAGGTGGCTAGTAAAGAGCTAAAGAGTTTATTTTCAGTAGAATTATGAATAGGGCACGGATTGTTTAAATCAGCGCACTACTGCTTTTCTCCCAGTATGCATAGAGGCTGAGAGGCAACTAGGCGACCAAGGGGAAGCTGATGGCTCTTGATCAGATAGCACAAACACCAGACACTGTTGTTCCTATGGGCCTAGGTCTGGAGTTAGACTTACTGCTCGAAACGAAGAAGAAACCCAGGCCTCTAAATTATCAGTTCCGGACTATACTGTTATCAATTGTTCTGATCGTGGCTGTTGTGGGGTAAAACCAGAGCAGCTTGGGCAGGTAGTAATTCTTCATCCTTAGAGATCTGTGAATACCTTCAGTGGGATGCTCTGAAGCTATGCCTGGACCCAAATGCCTGCTGATAAAGATAATGCAGGAAGGCAGATCTCTGTGCTTCTTTAGGAGAGAAGAGCAAGGTCTGGCAGCGGGAAACTGTTTTCACAAAACAGTTCTGAACTGTGGGAATTAATCCCCAAATATGTAACAGAAAGGAAGTCAGCTTCAGCAAAAAATCTACAGCAAATGACAGCCACTTTATTCACAAAGCAATCACACCAAAAAGCCTTGCCTTTTGGTTTAGCCTTTACCAGATCCCTTGGTTCTGATAAGTCGCTCGTGAAAAGATGGCTAAGCAATTACTGTATGATGTTGCGGCTTGTAGCATACTATTACATGTGCAAGCCAAAGACACTTAAGAATTCATTCATAGATGTAGAATAAGGAAACAAGCAGGCATGTGTTAAAATATAAATATGTACTTTTTCAACAATGAAAATTTTAAAACAAGTATATATCAAAGTAAAAATTTTCCCATAAAATTTAGAATGATCATTCAATGGAATACAATTAAAATATATGGAAGGGGTAAAGGGAAGGGGGGAAGAAGGGGGAGAGGGAGAAAGATACAGTCATACTTTAATTGAAAATAAAAAGCATATTTTAAAATGCAGATATTTAAAAAAGAAGCTTCAAGAATCCTGTGGACTTGCTGATCCAGAAGTCACCTAATATCTGTGATCAGAGACCCTGAGCCAATCTTCAGGGAACAGGCTCCACAACTCTGCATTTTGATTGGTTGTGGCTTTCTGTAATGATTTCTACAGTCTCGATCTGTCTCAAAGAGATGCTTCCTTGAGGAGGGGTGAGGACCACACTTGCCTGTGGATATAAGGCAGCTATTGAGAATGTAGTTAGGGAGTGTGCTGTTGTAGAGACGTAACAGCTATAGTCTTGTAAGATCCCTAACTTCACCAGCCTTGGACAGTTGACCAGGTGGCCAGTACCAGGCATGGTTTACCTCTTGTTGAATGAATTTTAAATCCAATTAGAGAGCTGTTGGTTACTGCCAAAGTGTGCACGCCACTACTGCACCCTTAGATTACTCTGCCATGCTGATCCTTGTTGTGGTTCATTGGTTGCTTCCATCCTTTGGAAGCTTGCATGGCCCTCTGGTACCATAAAAGCTAGTCCTCAGTGAGGCCTTCAGCTCAGATTCAACTCAGGAGCCTCTGGGCCCTGTGTCTAACGTGCATGGTCTTTTCAGCAGTAGGGACTTAACTTCCACCTCTGGGGGTGGGGGCAACCAAGGGTAATAGCTATAGCCTCTAATGGTTTGTAAGTCTCCTGTATGACCCTAATCAATAGCTAAAAGGGCTTCTCATGTGGCGTGAGTTTGGTTTCTGATGGATAGTTCACACAGTGAATACATCCGTTTTCTTTTCTCTATTGCATTGTTTCACGTTCTTATGTAGTAGAACAAGAATATGTTTCAAATCCAGTAAAGTTGTCATAGTCCAAACCAGTACAACAATCACTAGGATGAGAAATCTATTAAAATGATTCATAGGATTAAATGAAGCAATGGTATCTGCAAGGCTTGCCGTCACACCCATCCCAGATATACATCAGGCAACTTATTAGAAAAAGTTTCCTTAATTTCTTGTTGTCAATCATAAATCATTTGAGAAGAATTAGGGTGAGTCTCAACAAATGCATTTTAACTTTTCCCCAACTGTACTTGCTTTCATTAAACCTTCATAGAGTAAGATGTAATATTCCGATCACATTTTAGTTTAATTTGTTCTTTCAAAGTCTCTTTCTCCTGAAAGTAACACAGCTTGTCTCAAGTCGTCTGTTTCATTGACGATTGCACCAGCTATTTTAGTCTGTTGAGCCCAAAGTTCTGCAGCATGCTGATGTCACTTTAACAGCCTCAGCAGTTTGCATTTCTTTATGGGCCAATCCAGCTGTTGCAGCGGTAGCAGTCAAAGCAATAATTCCCATAAGCACAACAATGATGAATCCAGTCATCCAATGAGTTCTTCTTCATGTGCTTTCAGTGAGTTTCTGGACTAGAATCAGCACAGGTGGGTCTTGCATGGCCTCGACAGCTTCCCCGGCATCCAGACGGCTGGCCTTGCTCTAAGAATATATAAACTTTCAGAAGTAGCATCCAATAAAATACTAGCATTAATACAGGTATGAGTGAAGAGTACAACGCTCACAAGTGATGCTGCGGTTGTTAGGGTGTCATTGTATGGGCCCTTTCAACAATATATAAGGTAGTAGTGCACATGTGCCAAAGATGTGGCTTTAATCTAAAGGACAAACTATACTTACCATCAGTAATGTTTAACTTTCCTTTCCACACATTAAGAGGGTGTAAGGTACTTGCCAGTGTCCACAAATTAGTCTGAACTGAATTACCGAATTGTAACATAGGACCTGACATCCTGACTCCATGCCATTGGATAGGTTCAATAACTGTGGAGCGAATTTCCACAGTTTCTGCAAACTATCCCAGCGCCATCTTAATTCTGAGTGAGAATATTTTCCTTGAGGGAAGCTGTAAAGGCGCAATCAATGGTGTCTCCATGGGAGCTATCAATAAGCACTCGCGGTTTCTCACCTTTACATTGTTGCCAGGGTACTCCGTAGGACTCTTTGTTGGTAATCCACGCCTCACAAAATGGCAGATTTATGGAACTAGTAGCATTAATCTCCTGCCCTCTAAAACCAGATGCTTAAAGCATGCAAAGTGTATTATGAAAATCCTGGTTAGTATTATAATTAACTATTGATAACCAGATTTGAAAGGTTATATTTACATAGTGAGTCCCATTACCCATACACATAGGAACTGCTTGCACTCTCACAGAATAATTTATGATTTCCTTACCCTCTTCCTCAGGCTTAGCAGGCCCTCTGTGGTCATAAGGACCAGGTAACCAAGAGAAGTCATTGCCTACAACAAGAATATCCATATCTTTCCAACTTACCCCTTTGTTAACTGGAGGATGAGGATAGAAGCCCACTATGATTGGTCTAGACAGCATAGCAAGGAACAGGGTTGTAGCATTCAAAGATTCCCTAGTCAGCCAAATTATTGCTTCTCAAATCAGCTGTCTGCTTCAGGGGCTTTCTTTTTTCCCAGACTTGTGTTAGGCATGTCAGCAGCTAAGGCATCCAGGGGACTTTCCTTGCTTGTGTCTAAGTTTTATTAATTTCAATGATATCCACAACTCTGCAGAAACATAAGCATAACCTCAGCTTCAGCATAACACCTTCCTTAATTTCATTCTGCTGTCGAAACATCCTTGTGCTACACAGACTGACTCAATTCAGCAGTTTTTTCCTATAGTCCAATGCCTTCCAGTAGCTGTTACCCCTGCTTCATTAGCATTTAAAAAATTTAAAGTTAGTAAAGCATTATGTTATCCATCTCTGGGAGTCCTCATACCCCCCTCTTGTTTTATAAGCATCTCTTTTAGAGTGTGATTAGATCTTTCAACAATTGCTTGTCCCATAGGGCTATGTGGTATTCCTGTCTTACTGTAAATGCTCATGATGACACATCTTTCAGGCACCCTTTAGCGCACTTTCAGCATTCTTTAATGGAGTTCTCTACTCACTTTCAGAAATAAATGTCTGTACCTACACTTAACTAATAAGCCTGAAAAATTTGCATTTCTTGTTTGAACGTGTCTTTTGTTTGAAAGCAATCACTATAAAGTCTCTTTGGATATGATATCAATAACCAATCGGGTATAGAATAAATCGAATGTGAGCACATCTTCTGCAGAGAATAGAAATGACTTGTAAATATCCAAATATTCCATAAGTTGAGCATGTAAAAAACACATGGATGGGACTCTGCTTAACTGTATCCATGCTACAGCAAAGGCTCTTCTGGAGACTAGAGTTGAGAAGGGGTGCTATTTGGAATGCCCTTCATGTGTAAATATGATGAAGAAAGCACACACACAGATGCACATGCATGTGCAAGCACACATGTGTGCATACCTGCACACCCCCCACCCCCTCACCCCGACTGAGTGAATAAGAAATAGCATTATATATGTGAGCTATTGATGCATGAAAAAAGGAATGTCAGCATGAAATAACTCCCCCAAAAGGGGCGAGCATTTTGTTTGGATGTTTCGTCTTTCTAAATATGGCTCCAGATTCTTTAATTGCTAATGAGCTATAAACAATTATGGAAAGGAAGATGACATAATAGCAAGAGCTGGGCTGCAAGCTCTGTGAGGTTAGAAAACTCTGAACATTAGAACCATTATAGAAAAGCGAAAATATTCATTACAGAAAACACAAAAGACAATTGACAGTTCAGGAAGACTGGTCGATAAGGAGGGGCAAACATGAGCACTTCAGTTTCACTATTGAAGAGGACAGAAAGGGCTATAGAGGCACAGAGTAATGATATCGCTTAAGAAATAACCTCTCTTGCTCATGTTCTCCCTCCTTCTGCTCCTCATTTAGACCTTGGGAGCTCAGT
>LOJH01040956.1:0-11868 GCA_001685095.1 Ellobius talpinus
CCCCCCTCTCTCCCCACAGGGTTTCTCTGTGTAGTCCTGACTGTCCTGGAACTTGCTCTTGTAGACCAGACTGGCCTTGAACTCACAGAGATCCACCTGTGTCTCTGCCTCCTGAGTGCTGGGATTAAAGGCGCGCACCACCACCACCAGTTTTTCTGTTTAGCCCATTTCTGCTTTTCTTTGAGTCTTTGTATTCACTGGGCCAAAGTCCTCAGGTCACACTTGTAGTAAAAATTCACATGAGAGTGCCTTGGAGCGGTGTGTGTGTTACAGCTGGGAGATATTGTGGTCTTCTTTTCTCTATCCTGTGGGATCAGAGGGCTCCCCATTGTCTTGCTGAGTCAACATAGGCAAATGTTGGTACATAGAATCCATCATCCATCCATCAGTCCAGGTAGTCGATCACAGAATCCGTCATCCATTCATCAGTCCAAGCAGTCGAGCGCAGAATCCATCATCAGTCAAGGTAGTTGGGGTCCCCTATCTGGGAAGAAACAGTGCTGAGTAGGTGACTGAGGAATGTGCGGGCTTCTGAGAGTCTGAAAGGGATTCTAAGATTGGTTGCTGTCAAGGAACACATTCAGGTGCCTGTGTTGCTTCCCTGTAACTGGAGGTTTCTCTCATGCCCACCAGTTCCTGATTTACCACTCAGGGGCTTAATATTAATTACAAACTGTTTGGCCTATTAGCTCAGACTTATTATTAACTAGCTCTCACAACTTAAATTGACCCATTTCTTTTAGTTTATATTTTACCATGAGGCTCATGACTTGTTACCTCACATCTTGCTTCTCCAGCGGCAGCCTCTCCCAGGCTCTGCCTTCTTTCTCCCTGTCCCTTTCCTTGGATTTCCCACCTAGTTATATTCTGTCCTGCCGTAGGCCAAAACAGTTTCTTTATTAACCAATGTTAGTAAATCATATTCGCAGCATACAGAGGGGCATCTCATATAACTTCCCTAATTTTGGGGGTAGGGGTGGTGTTTTGTTTTGTTTTTCAAGATTGGGTGACTGTGTAGCTCTGACTACCCCAGAACTTACTCTGTAGACCAGGCTGACCTCGAACTCAGAGATCTACCTGGCTGTGCCTCCAGAGATTAAATGCATGCATCACTACCACCTGACTTTTTATATTTTTCTGATACTTAACTAATTTATGTGTTAGTGCTTTGTCTGTCTGTATGTATGTGCCCTTGGGGGCCAGAGGAGAGCATTGGCTAGCCTGGGACTGTAGTTAACAGATGATTGTGAGCCAACCTGTGTGGTGATCGAACCTGAGTCCTCTGCAAGAGCAGTGAATGCTCTAAACCACTGAACCATCTCTTCAGCCCCCCTTGCATCAATTCCTGCAGAGTCCTTTATTGGTCTCCCTGCTTTCAGGCCTGTCCCCCTGAGGTCCTTCTCCATTCTGTGGCTAGAGGGAGCCAAAAGATGGGCTCATCATCTTGACGAAACTTGGGAACATCAAGTCCAAAGTCTGGGATAGAGTTTGAGCACCTTTAGGGTATGAAGTCTGTCTGAAATGGAGTTTGAGCACCTTTAGGGTATGGAGTCTGTCTGGGATGGAGTTTGAGAACCTTTAGGGTATGGAGTCTGTCTGGGATGGAGTTTGAGCACCTTTAGGGTATGGAGTCTGTCTGGGATGGAGTTTGAGAACCTTTAGGGTATGGAGTCTGTCTGGGATGGAGTTTGAGCACCTTTAGGGTAGGGAGACTGTCTGGGATGGCATTTGAGCACCTTTGGGGTATGGAGTCTGTCTGGGATGGCATTTGAGCACCTTTGAGATATGGAGTCTGCTTTCTTCTCATGCCTCAAGCCCTCCACCCCCTGCCCTGCGATATATACTCTTAAAATTCAAAATGCAGCCTTGTGTGGCAAGCACCTTTATCCACTGAGACAACTAACCAGCCAACATTTTTTTTCATTCAGCTCTTTTGCTCCATTAAAAGAAATTAAAACTTTTAAGATGTATTTTTTATTGTAGGCGTACAAGTGTTTTGTCTGTGTGTATGAATGTGTGCCACGTGCCATGCACCATGTATCCAAAGAGGGTGTTGAATTCTCTAGAACTGAAGTGATAGGTGGTTGTAAGCTGCCCTGTGGGTGCTGGGGCTCGAATTTGGGTCCTCTGTAAGAGCAACAAGTGCTTTTAACTGCTGAGCCATCTCTCCTGACCCTATTTTGTATCTGAATTAAAAATTATTCTTAAAGCTCCCTCAGTTCATAGATAGCATGAATGTCTACATATAAAAAATCAGAAGGATTTAAAAACTATCTAGAATTTTGTTTTGTATTGTTTTGGTTTGGTTTGGTTTCCAAGACAGGGTTTCTCAGTATCTATGGAGCCAGTCCTGGAACTCACTCTGTAGACCAGGCTGGCCTAGAACTCACAGAGATCCTCCTGCCTCTGACTCCTGAATGCTGGGGATAAAGGTGTGTGCCACTACCTAGAATTTTAATGTTTATTTACTTATATATTTTATGAATATGAGTGTTCTCTCTGCATGTTTGCCTGAACACCAGAAGAGGGCACCAGATCCCATTGTAGATGGTTGTGAGCCACTATGTGATTGCTGGAATTGAACTGAGGACCTCTGTGGGAAGAGCCAATGCTCTTAACTGCTAAGCCATCTTTCCAGACCCCTACCTAGAATTTAAGAAGAAAAAAAAAGATTATTTAATCCCTGTCCCCTCCATATGAGGACAGTTCCAGTATTGTTATTTCATTTTACAGATTAGAAAATAGGGACCAAATTAAGTAATTTAGCCAGGAACATTTACATTTACATGGCCAGTGAGTAATTCTAATTAATCTTTTTTGTTGTTGTTTTGGTTTTGGGTTTTCGAGACAGGGTTTCACTATGTAGCTCTGACTGTCCTGGAGCTCACTCTGTAGACCAGACTGGTCTCGAACTCAAAGAGATCCTCCCGTTTCTGCCTCCTGAGTGGTGGTTTTAAAGACGTGCACCACCATGCCTGGCTTTCTAATAAATCTCTTAATCATTATAATCTTCCTGCAAGTGAAAATTGCCACCAAGGCCAACCCTTGGGATGGGAAGTCGCTGAAGCCTGACAGTGTTCGGTCCCAGCTGGAGACATCCCTGAAGCGGCTGCAGTGTCCCCGGGTGGACCTCTTCTACCTACACGCTCCTGACCACAACACCCCTATAGAGGAGACTCTTCGTGCCTGCCACCAGCTACAGCAGGAGGTGAGGGTGGCCCCTGAGCTTAGAGAGGTGATTTCTACGCCTCTCGTCCTGACTCTGCCACGTTAGTGAGGCTCTCTGTGTACCCAGGGTAGAGCTGGTCACAGATTCCACTCCCAGGTTCCTTACCCAGTTGGTTTTTCCTTCTTGGTTCCCTGCACTGATCTGAGTCCTCTCCCCTGCAGGGCAAGTTTGTGGAGCTTGGCTTGTCCAACTATGCCTCCTGGGAGGTGGCTGAGATCTGTACCCTCTGTAAGAGCAACGGCTGGATCATGCCAACTGTGTACCAGGTGAGAGGAACTTGCTGTACTAGGATTGCCCAGACGTCAGAGATCAATTGATCCCGAGTCATCTTGTGCCTTGGACCCCTCCTTAGACCCTCTACAGAGTAGCCACCCCTCCTCAAAGCCTGTGGGTACCACCTAATTTCTTACCAGCCTGGCTATTGCTTACCTGCTCGCTTACTACCTGAGCACATATCTCCATCCTTCCCCAGCCCGCACTTCAGCCTGGATCATACCTCCCCATGTCCTAGAAGTCCTCAGCTTTGACCCAGAAGGCTCTTTCCTGGGAATTCTGTGCCCACAAGCCCTCAGGAACCTCCAGTCTCTGAAACACGTCTTCGTAGCTGAGCCACTTGGAGTACTCCTTCATCTCAGAGGCCCCCTACCTTTGTGCATTTCTCTGCAGAGTAATTTTGTTGTTTTGTTTTTGAGACAGGGTTTCTCTGTGTAACAGCCCTGGCTGTCCTAGAACTCACTCTGTACACTAGACTAGCCTCAAACTCAGAGATCCACTTGCCTCCTGCCTCCCGAGGGATGGGATTAAAGGCGTGCCTCACTACCGACTGGCTTTCTCTTCAGATTTTTCTTATTGTGGTGTTTGTTTATTCTGTGGTACTGGGATTGAACCCAAGCCCTGGTATATACTCTTATCACTGAACTATACCTCAGCCTGCTGTCTGCCTTTTTAATACGTTTATTACATCTTCTGGGATCAGAGAATTTGCTAAACTTTTGAGTTGTGATTTCAGTATCCAGCCCATCAATAAGGCCTGGAGATATCTGTAGATTGATAACTCAAGCCAGTTTCCCCTCTCTATGCCCAACACTCTTAAACCTCATTCCATACTATAATCTCTAGAATTTAAAAAAAAAAGAAAAGACTAGTCCCTGTGCCCTCCAGGTGAGAGGTGTAATAATCAGACCTGGGGTGGTATAGATCTGGAGTTTTCAAAGTCGAAAATGGAAAATCTGGGCACAGGGGCACACATATAATCACCTCTTGGAAGTCTGAGGCAGGAGGATCACTATGATCAAGTGATTGAGGATCACTATGATCAAGGTAAGCCTAGACTATAGAGCAAAACTATTTCAAAAAACAGAAGCCAGGTTTAACAGAAAAAATGCTTGCCGTGCAACCATGAGGACCTGGATTCTCATTTCCCAGTTGACACACAAAGCCCAGTATGATTGCGTGCACCTATTACCTAGTGCTGATCAAGGCAGGAGTCAGGAGGATCATTGGAATTGCAGGAGACAGGAGGGTCATTGGGGTTGCAGGAGTCAGGAGGATCACTGGAATTGCAGGAGACAGGAGGGTCATTGGGGTTGCAGGAGTCAGGAGGATCATTGGAATTGCAGGAGACAGGAGGATCATTGGGGTTGCAGAAGTCAGGAGGGTCATTGGGGTTGCAGGAGGCAGGAGGGTCGTTGGGGTTGCAGGAGGCAGGAGGGTCGTTGGGGTTGCAGGAGACAGGAGGGTCATTGGAATTGCAGGAGACAGGAGGATCATTGGGGTTTTGCAGGAGTCAGGAGGATCATTGGGGTTGCTCACCGAACTCCAAATTCAGTAAGAAGCCCTGTCTCAAGGGAAAATGGCAGAGTGGTACAGCAGGACCCCCAACATCTTCTGCTGCCTCTGCACACATACACATGTATAGCACATGCTTACAGAACACAGAAATAAAAGAGTAAAGGACTAGCAGGCACAGGTTACAGACCTTTAGTCCCAGCCACTGGGGAGGTTGAGGCAGGAGGATCACTTCAGCCCAGGAATTTAAGGCCAGCCTGGCCAGCCCTATCTCTACAAAAAGAAAGCCTTCCAAAATAAATTATTTTTAAAAAGAGGAAAGCTGGGTCCTCTCCCTTGATACATCCACACTTTGCAACAGGCCCTTCTCCTTCCCTGCAGGGCATGTACAACGCTACCACCCGACAGGTGGAGAAGGAGCTCTTCCCCTGTCTCAGACACTTTGGATTGAGGTTCTATGCCTACAACCCTTTGGCTGGTATGGGCTGCCATGGGGACAGATCCTGTGGGTGAATGGGTGGGCTTGCCAAGCCGGACTCTATGGATGACTGCCTTATTGGATGCCCTTTCTAGGTTCCCTCCTGCTCTCCAGTTTGCTGGGTGGGACCAGACAGCCTCTGGGAGGACTCTGGGCCAGGGTTTGATTGACTGTTGCCATCCCACAGGGGGCCTGCTGACAGGCAAATACAAGTATGAAGACAAGGAAGGGAAGCAACCCGTGGGTCGCTTCTTTGGGAATAGCTGGGCTGACACCTACAGGAACCGGTGAGCTGGGGTTCTCTTTGTCAGGATGGGTAGAGTGGGATGTCTCCTTTATTTTACGTGACATTCTTAGCTGTGCTCCTAGGGATAAAAACTACCATCCCCTCTCTCCCTCTCTCTGTGTTTCTTGATTTGTGGGGGGGGTTCAAGACAGGGTTTCTCTGTATAACAGTTCTGTGTGTGTGTGTGTGTGTGTGTGTGTGTGTGGTTTTTCAAGACAGGGTTTCTCTGTATAACAGTCCTTTCTGTCCTGGCATCTGCTTTGTAGACCAAGCTGGCCTCAGAGATCCAGCCTGCCTCTGCCTCCTGAGTGTTGGGATTAAAGGTGGGCACCACTACCACCCGGCCTTGATTCTTGGAAGAAATAGCAAATCCTAAGGTTTCTCTTTTTCTACCTCTGTAAATGGAAATGAGGAAACCCCACCCTCACCCCCAGACTCTGTGGACGCAAAAGTCATTGCTAGTCTGAGATGTGCAGTGCCAGGAGGGAGAGAGGGGACCTTGGATAGGGGCTTGGGAGGCCAGGACTAAGTCTGGCTTAGCTTCTCTATTACACTAGGTGAGTGGTAGACCGGTCTAGGAGTTCCCACTGATGATCTGGCCAGTAAGTGGGCAGCCCAGGAGTGTCTTATGCCTGTAAATGAGGAGGTCCTCTCCCGGGAGATACAGCTCCTTCCATGCTATAGGATGGGGTGGGAGCAGTGCCATGGTAGGCTCTTTGGCTTCAGGCCCCGGTGTGACCCAAGATTCTCACCCAGTGCCGCTCTCCCCACTCACTCAGCTTCTGGAAGGAGCACCACTTCAAGGCTATCGCCCTGGTAGAAAAGGCCCTGCAGATCACCTACGGCAGCAGTGCCCCCAGCATGACCTCAGCTGCCCTGCGCTGGATATACCACCACTCAGAGCTCCAGGTAGCCCAGCCCCATGAACTCACCTTCTGCCCCTTAGAGGACCCAGAGCTACCTTTAAGTGATGTCTAGAGAGTAATTCCTCCAGGGCTAGAGAGATCATTTGGTGTATAAAGTGCTTGCCAGACAGGCATGAGGCAAGTGTCCTATAAAGAGGGGGTAGGTTATTTATGTCTCCCAGGGAAGAGGTGTAACAAGGGGCAAGAGCCAAGTCACATATATTCAGTTGTGAAAGACCCTTTTAGACCTACGAGGGTGTTCAGGACAGATACACAAAAAGATGTTAGATCTTACCAGGGGATAGGCAAGGCAGGAGTGGGGAGGCATGTGTGACAGGAACCACTAAGGAGCAGAAGTGTGCTGAGATCTGCCGTCTCCCCTTGCAGGCCACCCAGGGGGATGCAGTCATCTTGGGCATGTCCAGCCTGGAGCAGCTGGAACAGAACTTGGTGGCCTCTGAGGAAGGGCCCCTGGAGCCGGCTGTTGTGGATTCCTTTAACCAAGCCTGGAACCTGGTTGCCCACGAGTGTCCCAACTACTTCAGATAGATGTCCTGGCTCAAGCTGCCAAGGGCTTTCCCGCCACCTCTTGGCCATTCCCTGCCTGATGCTGACTCAGTGTGGCCCTTCTGCTGGTCTCCAGCCATGCAGTCTTCTAGATGGCAGCCCTGCTCCCTGTCACCTCACAGTGAGGAAAGTCGGGGCTGAGTCTGACAGCACCACTTCTTGTCTGAATAAAGTGGGCATCTGTCTGGCTGCAGCCAGCACTGAACCTCATGTTGTCTCCTCTGATGTCTCTCCACACCTGCTCCCTCCGTGCTGCCTCAGGACTCACGAAGGAGGGTGGAAGTAGAAGCTGGGGCTCCATGGATCATGGAGTGAGAGGGTCTCACAGTGCCTGGCAAGGTCCCCTCACCATATCCTGATCCAGCCTCACCCCTCACTCTTCTACACGTGACAGAATGAGGTGGGCATGGGTATGCAAGCTGATTAATTCCAGCACTCAGGAGTCTGAGGCAGGAGGCTTGCCCCCAGTGTGAGGTCAAGGCTGATCTGTATTCTGAGTTCCAGGCCAGCCAAGGATACTTAAGGAGCCCCTCTCTCAAAAACAAGCATGATGAATCTAAAAAGGAATGGCCTTTGACTCTCTCCTTGAGATGTCTAAATCCTCAGAAGTGGAACAATTTAGATAAAATCTGTAATTAAAGTCACCTTGAAAAGAATAATGTTTAACTGGGCAATGTTGGCGCATGCCTTTAATCCCAGCACCTGGGAGGCAGAAACAAGTGGATCTCTGCGACTTTGAGGCCAGCCTGGTCTACAGAGTGAGTTCCAGGACAGCCAGAACTACATAGGGAAACTCTGCTTCCAAAAATTTAAAAAAAATAAAAAAAGGAAAGAAAAGAGAGAAAAAAATATTACTATTAATCAGGATTCTGTACACTTGGTTTTGTTAGTTTTGAGAGAGGCCCTCAAGTAGACCAGGCTGACCGCAAATTTGCTATGTACCTGAGAATGACCTTGAACCTCTTATCCTTCTACCTCTCCAGTATTTGATAGACTAGTACCAGCCACTGTGCCTGGTGTGTGCAGACCTGAGAGTCAAACCCAGGGCGTCATGCATGCTGGGTAATCTGACCCACGTTTTTTGTTGTTTCTTAATTTTTTGGGATGGTATCTCTGTGTGGCCCAGAATGAACTAAAATTCTGGGGTTCCTCTTGCCTCACCTCCATACACCTGGCAATTCTGGGGCACCCCACCATTATATTATGGGACATTTTTAACCCTGGTAACCACAGTAGTGGCTTTAGTCTTAGCTGAAACGTCTTACCTCATCATCCTTTGGTTCCTTAGTTTTGACTCTCTACAGCCTGTTGGGAGGCAGTATCTAGAATGAATTTGGGCTCCTGATAAAGTCTTGGTACCCAGCTGCTGTTACCTTTGAGAGGCGGCCATAATAGTGGGGAGTAAGTCACTGGGCATGGATCCATAATGTTCAGATTCACTATAGGCCAAAGCCAAGGCTGAAGCCCTGAGCCAGAATGAACCCTGTGCTCTTCATCCGTTTTCTCTGGCATTCGTCACCGCCACTGAAAGCCACCTAGTGCAGGTGAGCATGTCTCCACCTTCCTCCCCAAATCCCTTGTACAAACTTGGGGCACCAAAGGCTAGAGAACGACAATCCCAGGCCTGTTAGTTGCCACTTGCCTGTTCCCTTTGCAGCTGAATGCTAGCACGGACTTTGCCCAAGGTGGCAAGTGTTGGGCACTTGGCAGCAACCAGTCCCTGGGAAGCAGGATTCCAGGGGACTCAAGGATACTCGGATCAGTTTCAGAGGAGGAGCCTCACAGACAGGTTTAATACACTCAGCACTGTCCTGTGTCCTTGTCTGTGACAAAAGCACAAGCTCCTCCCCCTGGCCTGATAGTCCAGCTTTGCTTGCACATGCTAAGGTGCTTGATATTGTAGTTACTCAAAATAACATAAGGTACTGTCAGTACCGTCTGTTAAAGTCCTAGCTTTCCGTACTGGTCAGTATGCTCAACAGCCCTGTACTCAGGAGACCAAGGCAGGGGAATCACAGGTCTAAGGTTAGATTGGGCTACATAGCCAGACTGTCTCTTTGTTTGCTTGTTTCAAGACAGGGTTTCTCTGTGTAGCAACCCTAGATGTCCTGGAACTAGCTCTTACAGACCAGGCTGGCCTCGAACTCACAGAGATCTGCCTGCCTTTGCCTCCTGTGTGTTGGGGTTAAAGTCATACACCAGCATCACCTTGCAAATCTGTCTCAAAACACACATGAACTACTATATTTATTTATTTATTTTTGATTTTTCAAGACAGATTTCTCTGGACACTGGGCTGCACCCTGGCTGTACGGGAACTCACTCTATAGACCAGACTGGACTCAGACTCACAAATTTGCCTGACTCTGCCTCCTGAGGGCTAGGATTAAAGGCGTGCACCATTACCACCCGGCCCTACGAGATTTACTTTTAAAGAAGTTTGTGGTAGTTTAGAGACCAGCCTGGACTGCATAGCTCTAGGCCATCCTGAACTACGGGTGAGACCTTGTCTCAAGAAAAAAAAAAAAAAGCTGGGGCTCAGTGGTAATGAGAGGAAGAATGGTGACCCACTAATTCAGGGATACAGGCAGGTGATAAGCACTATTTGAATATGGGGGGTTGGTCTGGAGAGATGGCTGAGCAGTTAAGAGCAGTTGCTCTTGCACAGGATTTGGGTTTGAGTCCCAGCACCCACATGGTGCCTTGCAAACCTGCATAACTCCAGTTCCAGGAGGCTGACACCCTCTCTTGGCCTCAGCAGGTACCAGACGTATCTTAGAACTCATAAAATTTAAATATAAATATTGGGAGCTAAAAAGATGGCTCAGTGTGTAAGAGCACTTGACCAAACATCAGGATCTGAGTTTGAAGAATGGCATTCAAGTAAAAATCGGTATGGCTATGCAGCCCCATAACTCCAGTACTGGGAAGAGGGGGAGGCAGGAGGGTTGCTGAGTTTGCCGGCTGCTAGCATTGCTCCAGGTTCAGTGAGACACTCTTATCTCAAGAGTCAGAGAATAAAAAGCAAGGCCTTATCCATTCTAGAGCCTGACATGTGCACACACTATTAAACTTCATCTTAACATAAGTTATTTACATTGTAAACACTTTGTTTAGATGGCCATTTTCCTTTACATAAGCAGAGCTGTTGAGGATGAACACTTTTATTCCTAATTAGTGATGCTGCTTTCTTCCTTGCTGCCCTGCTGCCTGTGGTAAATAGACTGTGGTAAAATAGCCAACAGGGTATGTCTATGCCAGCACTGTATAGTCTCTGTGGTTGCTCTGTATGTATACCTGCACACCGGGAGCGCATACTGAAGGAACAGAACCAACTCCATTTTTAAGAACTCCATTTTAAGTAGGACTTGACCATGGGCTGACACAGCTCCAGCAAAAGCCATAAATATTTCTAAGAGAAAACACAAATTGCACGGGCTGGGTCAGGGTAGTCCTACCTGGGTGGCCAGCCAAGGAAAACTTCGGTAAACAATGTCTGCTTGCTTCAGATGTTCTTGTGAGCATCTGTTAAGCGCTGTTTGGAAATTCCCCCAGGCTTTAGCCAGTGAATTTAAAAGTTGCATATCCTTACCTAATCCTGAAATGCCAAGGCTTGGAACACCCTGCTTGTGGCTTTTCTCTTTAAAAGCCCCTAACTTTGGGGGTTCAGGGCCGTTCTCCAACCAGTGTGTTGGAGTGCTGCATGATGGTCTGGGCTCGAGCTTGTATTCCATAAACCCCTGTGTGTTTGCCTCGGGTACTGGCCAGCTCTGTGGTGGTCTTGTTGGGGGATCTCACAACACCTACTATGGATAATTGTGATCCACCATGTGGTTGCTGGGACCTCAGGACCTCTGGAAGAGCAGTCAGTGCTCTTAATCTCTGAGCCATCTCTCCAGCCCTGTGCCAGTACTTTGAGATAACCAACCTCTAGAGATCCTGAAGGTAAATCTCATCCCAGGCTGTAGCAGACACATTATAAGCCTCAGTAAGCTCCAGATGAGCCTGCAGCCATTTCCACCCACCAGAGGGGGAAGCCTTTCCCTTGGTGATCTTGTGGATGGACTGCTGTGGTGCTGATGCTGAGGGACCAGTCTCTGATTGGTCCAAAACAGATGCCTCAGTGACTCTAATTGATCCTAAGAGGAGTGGCTGTGACTAAGCAAAAAGTCTGTAATTAGTTTCAGACAAATGTGATTGCCTCTCAGGGTGCACACCCAGACTGTTCAGGCTTACTGCACGAGTCAGGTGGCAGGCACTCCTGTGCTAGCTCAGATATTGCAGCATCAGACCCAAGAAAAGCTTCTCTTGGGCCAGCAGGATGACTCAGTGGGTTAAGGAACTTTCCATCAGCCAGGCATGGTGGCTGGCGCAAGACTTTAATCCCAGCACTTGGGAGGCCAGGGCAGGTGAATCTCTGAGTTGAAGGCCAGCCTGGTCTACACAGAGAGTTCCAGCCAGAACCAGAGAGACACTGTCCCAAAAATAAAAATAAATAAAAAAACAAGACATTTCCATGGAGACTGACAACCTAAACTCACAGGGCAAGGAGAGAATTGACTCCTGCAAGTTGTCCTGTGACCTACACACACACACACACACACACACACACACA
>LOJH01040957.1:0-10629 GCA_001685095.1 Ellobius talpinus
TAAATTGGGAGTGTGGGGATCATGGGAGAGGGTAGAAGAGGAGGGGGGAGGAAGAGAAGGGAGCAGAGAAAAATATATAGCTTAATAAAAATAATTTTAATAAGTAAATAGACTACACTGTAGAAAGTTTTATTTTTAAATCCTTAATGAACTCTAAATAAATCTTGTTTTCTTGTTTGCTACAAAACTCTATGAGATTTTAACTTAGCAATAGGGTGTTGGAAAACTAGACTATTGCCTTCAGGGCATTAGGGGACAAAAAGCTTTCTGTCAGAACGTCCAAAACATGAATGTCCTGTATTATCTGCATGTGTTTTTGGATGCCTTAGAGAGAAGTATTGTGTCTGATCTCCCTCCCTGAAATGAAGAGTAAGGGAAGACAGCCAACAGCCTGGGACCTTTGGCAATATGTGGATCTGGAAGGCAATTTGAGAAGTAGCATTTTACAAATGGCTAGAACAGAACCAAGACTAGAATTCCTCAAAGCATTCCTAATCTAAACGAGGCAATGGTGTTTTCGTTTTGTTTTTAGTTGAATGTACTAAGCTGTAGGCTTGGGGGACCAAAGGGAAACTCACAAAAGAAAAGCAAAGGTAGGGACAGTCCCAGAAAAGATCCAAGGAAAGAAAGCTTCCTGAGCTGTATTTGGCCTCTGGAATTTTCCTGGGAGGAACTAACCTTTGTAGAATGGACCTTCTGGTTAGCATCAATTTTGATTGGAAAATTAAATTGGTTAAAAAAAACATATGTCTAAACTTTATCTCAGACCCTTAAATCAAAGGCTCCTAGGAATAGCCACAAGAGTGTTCGTGTGTGCATTTTATGTGTGTGGGGGGGGAGGTGTTTCACAATTCCTGCACTTAAGATTCATTTCACCTAACTTTAGTCAAGCAATGATCTCAACGGTAGGAGCTTTCTTTGTCCATCATATTCTAGGATTATTCTTTAGATTTCAGGCTTCAAAGATAAACATGACATGAATCAACACTTTACAGTTGAACAAATTAGCATTGATTTTTCTCAGAAGGTCCATAGTCCTGAATCTTGTTAAAATTTTAAACAAAACAGGTCCGTGGATTTGACCTTTATAAGCCATACACTGATGTAGCCGAGGAATGCAGTGTTCTGTTTCCGAGATGAATTTGTCTTCTGTACTCCTATCCAAACTAACTGTGGCTTCCAAAGGAAAAAAAAGCGTTTCCAATTTAAAGATGTCCCATTCAATGTATCCCTCAGGCTTCTGCGTGAAGACTGAGAACAAGAGGCATTGGCCTTGAGTACAGAGACTAGGCCTTGGGCAATGACAATATCTTCAAGCAGAGCCATAGTCCACACTGTTAACTGCCTTCTGCTCCCTGTTGTATTGGCTGTGAGTCCCAGCTATTATCACTGCCATTCCCCTTTGTCATGACCCAAGAGACCATATAGGTCCTTTTTTTTACTTAATTTCTCACTGTCTAGAGAGTCTTTGAAATGTCAGAAAGATTCATGTCTCTGCTAGAACTGAGTTCCCACTCATGGTGTTCCAAAGGAGACAGTGGGTATATCTCTCCTGATTTTGGAAACCCATGAACCAAAGGGCAGCATCCAGCTTTCCTATGAAGCTTAGTGATTCAAGAAGGAAGGGAAGGCCATATCATGGACTCATTCTGAATGTTTAACACTTCACTTTCTCTCTGGCTTTTTTCTTCTTTGCTTATACCTTAAGATTTTTATAAATTTTGAACATCTAGGTAAACCTGTGATTTGTCATTTTTACCAAATATTTGTTAAGAAACATCTATTTGTGTGTGTGGTTTGTTTTTATCAAGACAGTATCTCACTACAGTAGACTAGGCTAGTCTCAAATGCAATCCCCCTGCCTCAGTCTTTCCAGTCCTGGGATTCCAGGTATGTGCCACCTTCAGTGATCAAGGTCTAAATTCTTTGTATTAACAGATTCTGGTCTTGTACAAATGAATACAAATACTGTGTGTTGTAGCTGCATGTTTCATCATTTACGATTGATGTTTGCCAAGACCTTATTTTCTTCCTTATTATGGGATAATGTTTACACAAAATAGATTCCATCTACAACAAAATAAAAGCAGCATTTTTTTGAAAATTAAAAGAAAAATAAAGGTAAAATAAAACTCTACGTCAAATAATATCAATTGAAGTTTTCAAACCATGAGGAAAACCAGTCCTGAGTAGTCTAACTGCAGTTAGCTATAGGCTCAATCAATACTCTCAATAATTCTGTGTTCTGCTATGTGTAGACAAACCCTCAGATGGACTCAGACCTCCTACAGAGCTGAGAAAACAGTTGCTTTATAGTAACACATTTTATGTGGCTTCTTACACAACAATCACGATAAGACAGCAGAACTTTGTTAAATCACTCTCAATGATTCGTCTGAATTCAACTCTTACAAGAATGGCTAGAATTAATACTATTGCAAGTGAAGAGCATGTACGAAGAAGGAAGTGGTAGGCAACTCAGAACACCCTAGGGTGATGAGACCAAGTTGAGTGTTTCATAAATTAAGAAAACTTTAATATATGTATGGACGAATTAATAAAGTAGTCCAGTATTGTTTTCTATTATGCTTTTCTGATCTCACATTGTTCTAAAGTAGTGACCCCTACAACTTTGAAAATATATTTTTCCCTTTGTGCGTGTGTGTTCCTGAGTGCGGTGCATATGTACATATGCAGAAGCCAGAAGATGCTGAGTTTCCTATTTATCATTCTCTGCCCTGATCTCTGAGAGAGGGTGGGGTAATTTCCAGAAAGCCCTAATGTCCTTCCTTTATATGCTGTCGCAGCACTGAAATTTGGCTTTTTATGTGAGTGATGGAATGCAAACTTAGGTCTCCATGGTTACATAGAAAGAACTCTTACCTCTGTGCTACCTCCTCAGCCTCTAATATATGTGTGTGTGTATGTGTATTAGATATTATATTATTTTATAATTATATATTAAAACACTCCAATTGTAAGAAACAAACTCCAAAGTGACCCCTTACTTGGGTAGGCCACACTCTTACATAATCCATTCATTCTCAGTGTGAGTTGGACCTTCAAGACTTGCTTCCAACTGAAGGAATGGAGTAAAAGTTGTTTGTGATTATTCCTGGCTGTAGCTATAAGAGGAAGAGGGAGAGAGGAGAAGGGGAGGGAGAGGAAGAGAGAGGAGGAGATTGGTAGATAAAGAGAGCGACTTCCAGCTGAGGCAGTGGCTGTCAGTCTTCCGAAGCCTGGGGTAAGCACCTGCTACAAAGGTCAGACCCCACTTATTTACTGCCTTTCCTCTGTGTTTAGGACTAGTCTTTTTTCTGAAGGAAGCAAAGCCTGCCAGAAACCTGGTAAGCTCTAAAGTTGAGCTTCAGATGGAAACAGCGTCTGAGAAACTCCCACGAGCAGCTTCATGACGATGTTTAGACCCTAAGCTGTGCCTCCAGCCCTGACCGCCAGAAACTGAGAAAGTAAGTGGGTGTTGAACGAAGCCACTTCTGTTCTGTGAAAGTTATTATAGAGTAATAGGTGGCCAACAATAAAATAGTAAAAATTCTTCAGCATAGACTCTGTCTTGCTCTGGCTGTGTTGCTTAGCAACGATGCCATAAACTAAATACCTTACAAACAAGACAAAAACATTTCTCACAGTTTCAGAATCAGGAGAGTTTGAGGTTGAGATAGCAGTCCATTTGGTATCCAACAAGGCTCTGTTATTCAAAGATGGTGGCTTCTTGAAGGCTTGTGTAGTTAGTGGAAGGGAAAACCCAGCCTCCTTGGGGCCTCATTTAGGTCACATTCCTAAGGATCCTTCTTGGAATAGAAGTCTGTGGGGGGGGTTGTGAGATTAGTTACATATTTGTTACAACTTAAAGTCCTCCCCTAAATTCTCGTCTCTTCACACCAGCCAGCTGTGGGGTTGGGAGATGTCTACTTATCTTTCTTGTGTTGTTATAAAACTCTTACATATTCAATTAATAAATCAGTATCTACTCTATTGGAGAGACAGGTCAGCAGCTAAGAACCCTGGCCACTAGCTCTTCCAGAGGACCCAGGTTTGGTTCCCAGTACCCACATCTGGCAGCTACCAATAGCCTGTAACTGCAGTTCCAGGTGATCTGATGCCCTCTTCTGGTCTACATAGGTATTGCATACACATGTTACACCAACATACCTTCAAGCACAAATAAAATAAATCTTAAAATTAATATCCAATAAAAATACCTCCAAATCTAAACTATAATTGATAGAAAAATGCTTTAAAATATTTTTACACATGAAAACACCTTTGCAGTAAACGTGTTAATACTTTTTAATAAAATGAGTTAATTTTGGGGAAGTTGTTTTTGTTCTTAATTTTTTAGTTTGTTTTTCTTTCATGTACAATGTGAACACTGCTAGGGATATGTCATTCCAGCTTGATTTGAAAATGTTTTTGAGATGCACTTTTATCTAGGAAAGCCACTACAACCAAGTATGCAAACTAAACTTAAAAATCTTCACACTCCTACACTACAAAAAATTAAATAAATATAAAGTAAGAAAAGAAGGAAAGATATTCAGCAACTGTACTATCACTAAGCATACTAACAACTTACTCAGTATCAGTGTAAATGTTGCTAATCATCTAAGTTTGTAAATAGTAATTACTCATTTTGTTGAAGACCTCTAAATTAAGTACTTTATCTAAGCTTATAATGTATGTACATGATAATTTGGATCATATAAAATATCATCACTTATCCAAAATAAATGCCAGGATTATAAGTTATTATCTTATTTAAATCACTAAGTATAAATTGCAACAATTAACATAAGAATAAGGGAAAAATAGGAACAATAGGAAAAGGTATTTTTCTCTAGCTTTTTATATGTATAAGCAAAATCATTTGAGTCCTGATCATCCTTTAGTTTTATGGCTATGGTTTGGGAACCCTGGCCATCCAGCTGTGCTGTAATTTTTGGCTTCTTTGGACTCTGGAAGATTAAGTTCTGTGGTTGTTCCAAAATCAGGTTCTCCTGACGTCACTTCTGAGTTAGCACTGCCCTGCATGGCACACTGGCTTGGCAGAGGAGACCTGCGCTCTGAGACTAGATTAATGTATGTGTAGGCACACAACACTGCCACCAGCTTGATTACACACGACAAAAAAAGGTGTTCACAAATTTATCTAAATAATGTAACATACTGTTGTGGATATTTGTATTGTAGAGAATGGACAAAAACTCCCAAGAATTCTTGTTTTCAGTTTTTACAGGCAGGCTTTCCGTGGCTACCTTTAAAATCAGTCAGGTATACAAGCCAGTTCGGCAGATAATACAGATAGTCTTGATGGCTCGTGCTACAGATTACTTAAGCAACAAATAAATGTACTTTTTAAAAGTGAAAGAATAGTGTTAAACCAGGATTTTTGGAGCTAGATCTAGGTTTCCATCCCCACTTCCTCAGACTCCTGTTCTTTCCTTTGTCCTTATCCCCTTTGATGTTCTCATGATTTTCCTTGACGCTACCCACAGCCTTCATGGGTAAGGATCCAGGATGGAGTGGTGGGGGTCACACACCATTGCTGCCTCCAGCCTCTGGGAGCTGTGTGCTAGGAGTTCCCTTTAGCTTCCCTTAGCTTTCTTTCTTCTCATGTGATAGGTGGCTCATTAAACAGTATTCTTAACTATGGGAGGATTTCACTGAAGATGAAATCTAGCCATTCTAACTTGTTGAGGAAGCAATAAATTGGAACTAAAAGTGTAACATCTAAAGTTTTGATTGTGTAGGAGAACAGTTTTAGAGTCTGGGGAGATGGGCCGGTGAACAAAAGTGCTTTCTCTTTAAGTGTGGAACATGCTCTCAAATCTCTGAATCAGGGCCCACATCAAAGCCAGGCATGGCTGTGAGTGCCCATAATCCTAGCACTGGGGGCAGAGATGGATTTACTGGCCAGCAGACCCAGGAAAATGGCAGATCCCATTTAGATAGCCTATCTCAAGGCAACAGCGCAGAGAACGGTAGAGAAAGACAACCAACATTTCCCTTTGACTTCTGCAGACGTGTATACACTCGTGTTCCTTTATCACCGGCCCGCTGATGAAGGTCGCTCCTTTTGTTCGCCTGAAGTCTCCACTCTTACCTTTCCAGTCCTTTGGATTGGACTCAAATCAGCAGCAGCTCCATGTATGAAGTTGCCAGGGCTCTCTTTGTCTTCGCTACGCCCACTTCTTTGAAAGCCGTTACAGGAGCGTCTTAGAAAAGGATGGTCTTTGATTCTGTCCTTGTTTCTCTCACTCTAGTCTCTGCGCAGACTAACAGAAGCAGAAGGATTTCTTTCATATGTGGAAAAACAATTTCATCAGAAGAGTGCTGCGTGTTTACTCAGTCCATTTCGTGTTGGTGGGAAGGAAATAGTACACCAGAATCGATTAAAGAACTATGGTGTCTCAGCTGGACCCAGAGCTGGTCAATACAGGCATCTAGCTTGCTCCAGAGAGCATAGGTGTCTGTCTCCAGGAGAGCTGGAGTGACAGCTCCTGCCACATCATCAAGCATTTCCGTGCATTCTATGTATCCAGACTCTAATCCTCATGCTGTGGTGGTGAGTAATTTACCACCAAGCCATCTCCGCAGCTACATTGTCTGTAGATGCTTCACTGATGTGTCTACTGAGAAGATGGTTGACGAACATGCTCAAGCCACAATTAGCCTGAGTAAAATTATTTTTTTCTCTGAATTATCTGTAGGAATATTTACTGTCTCCTGGTTATTGTAAGCATATAATCTTTAATCAATTCTTGTAATCAAATTTTGGAGCTCCCATTCTGGAAGAAAACTCTGAGTATGTTGGTCTGACCTGATGAGTTAACATCCCAAAAATCTAAAAAGAAATCAAATCAGAAACAATATGGCCTGTTAGCCTCCTTGATATTTATGAGAAGTTTTTTATAAATATATGGCTTCAGTCTCAGCCTTAATTAACCCCAGTTCTTTGTTAGGGATGCCAGTCTATTCAATTTGTTTAAACAAAATAATAGGATGGTTTATACAAAACAGGGATTACAGTCTCTAGGGAATTAAAGACCAGCAAATTTAAGCCAGTGTGCTGGCAGTTTTTGAGTCTGTTTTTCTTGTTCTTCACTGTGCACAAATGAAAGACTTTGGTATTAACAGACATTTATGAGGGTGCCAATCATTTGCCAGAGGCCTCCTCTCTTACAAACTAACTCTTTTCTGCGACTATTCAATATTAATTATATCCTAATCCACTTCTAAATACTGCCACACTAGGGATAGGTTTCAACATAGGAAGTGTAAAAAAGGCCACAAGCATTCTCTGT
The DNA here is from genome assembly GCA_001685095.1 of Ellobius talpinus. NCBI lineage: Eukaryota > Metazoa > Chordata > Mammalia > Rodentia > Cricetidae > Ellobius > Ellobius talpinus. Next base: position 7,323 of record LOJH01040957.1, read on the forward strand.
GTGTAGCTATTTTCACTGACGAAATGAGGCATGTTCAAGTTATGAAACATCCTGAAGGTATTTACAACTACCTTCATACACTTATGACTGGAAATGAGAATCTGGAGAGTTGGACTACTGAGATGGCTCAGCGGGTGAAGGCACTTGCCACCAAGTCGGATGACCTGAGTTCAATCCCTAGGACCTATACACTGATGGAGGAAGAGAACCAACTCCTATAAGTTGTCCTTTGACCTCTAGGAGCTCGCACATGTGCGCACACACGCAGACACACATGCACTCACGCATGTGCTCATGGACACGCACACACAAATGCTGTGATAAAATAAAAAGAAGCCTGGGATTTGAGTACCCAGCAGGTTACAGAAAGTCCTGGTAAAATTATGGATTACCTTGGGTATTCAGGGAGTTTCTATTGTTTGGTTCCATCCAGAGGGTTAGCTAAATTTTGAACACCAATATTATTGTAACCTGTCTGCTTATTTCCTGGTGTTGGGATGGCCAATACTAATCTAAAGTATTAATGCAAAAGAATGTTTGTACCCCATCTCTTTTTGAGGCGGGGGGAGGTGGTAATGAATGAGAAGCAGTAAGTGGGTTGAGCATTATGGTTGTCATGGCAAAAACTGTAGGACAAATGGGATAAAAGGCAAAGTGGCTATTTCTAAATGATACTGAAGCAGCAACGAGCAGCCGCATGGAGAAGCTGCAGGTGAACTGGGCTGTGAGGACGCTTAACCATTCTGTGAGGGGACAGCAGCGGGGGCTAGCTGCGGTAAAAACACAGCAAAGAGTTCAGCGTGTTCTTTCCCTGGAGGAACACAGTGTGACCAGGCAAGGTTGTGCTCACATGAAGTACTTCACTCATCTTGCGGAGAGCGATAGTTCTATTTTCAGTTGTTGGAAAGTTATGGGAAGTTTTGCCGCAGAATAACATGACCAAATTTATGCTTTAGAAAAACTGTGCTGACCACAGTGACCATCTCGCTGCCAGAGTTCAGCTAAGAAGATTGAAGTAAACACTGTTTGCTGTTCGCATTCCCGGTTTCCCTTCCTCTTGAGCACATATTTGATGGTATCCTAACTTCTCTTAAGGTGGGTAAGGCCATATGACTGAGTTTTAGTGGCAGGAAAGTGAACAATTGTGTGCTGCTTCCAGGTGTAGTACACAAAAGCTACCAAAATCCTGCTTCCTCATTGCCCTAAGGGAATAATAAGAGGTAATATCAGAGAAGAGTTGCCTGGGTCTGTTAATGGGTACTTGAAGATGAACCACCCATGAAATTAGAATATCTATTTGGTCATTTTGTGGGGAAAATAAATTTTTGTTCTGTCTACCCCTGAGATTTTGGGATCAATTGGTTATTTTTGAGTATAACAGCAGTTTATCGCCATACATGAATAATGCATTACCCTTTCTCTTGCTGAAATATATAATTTTATCTGATCCTAGAGACCTCTTCCAAGCCCATTCCTGTTATCAGAAGTATCTTTCTCGTAGTTGGAGGACTGAGTCTCCATCTCCTTGCTGGCTGTCAGCTGGATCTGTTCCAGAGGAAACCTTCTTTCTTTTTAACCCCATCCCAAATTATGTGTGTGTATCTGTGTATGCTCATGAGTGCAGTTTCCGGTAGAGGTGGGGTGAAGACATCAGATCCCCTGGAGCTGGAGTTCCAGGGAACCACCGTATATGGACAGTGGGAACTAAACTCTGGTCCTGAATGAGCAGCACACACTCTTAACCCTGAGCCTTCTCTCTAGCCTCATCATTCTTGTCCCATGGGTCCCCCCAGCTCCAAGCCAGTAACACCGTATCAACTTCAATCAAGGAAAATGTGTGTGTAGGATGTGTTTTATTGGGACATTTTCACACAGGAGTATCATGCACTTTGCTCATCACTCACCTTGTACACCCCGTTCAACCACCTGTCTGCTGATTTCCACCTGCAGCAATAACCCAGCCCCCTTCCACCCCCGTCACATGTATGTTCTTAGACAGAGGCTTTACATATGAGAGGAAACATGATCTATTCTTTCTGAGCCTGGATTAGTTTCCCTATCATGTTACTCTCCAGGTCAATCCATTTCCTACAAGTGACATAATATATCCCTTTCTTTCTGGGCCAGTGAAATGCTGCCACCGTGTATATATACGCCACATTTTCTTTATTAACTCACCTGGTGATTGGTGCCTAGGCAAATTCTCTAACCTCCCTATTGGGAGCAGAGTTACAACAAACACGGATATGCAGGCATCTGCTTACATGATGGTTTACGTTGTTTAAAACATGCACACAGGATTGGGATAGCTGCTCACAAGGTAGCTTCTATTTAGGTTTTTAGGAACCTGCATAACAATTTCCACCACAGCCAAATTGAATTAATGCTCATTCCTCCTCAGTGGGGCAGGGTCTGTTTATCCTGCTCGCACATGCTCACCAGCATTTACTCCTTTTGTTTTCCCGACAGTAGTCGCTGTGTTTGGAGTGTAGTGGAATCTTACTGGCTTTGATTTGCATTTCTCTGATGGCCATTCTGAACTGTCCTTGAGAACTGTTTACTCACCCCCCATTTTTGTTTTTTGTTCAAACATGGTTTCCTGTGTTTGTCTTTTACATACCCAGTTCTTTGCTGCTTTTCAGGATTTTCTCTAACCAAGATCATGCCAACTGCAAACAAGAATTCTGCTTAAGGAGTGTATCTTATGTGTTAATTTGCATTTTGTCCCAGGGAAGAGGCCTACATGATTTTGACTGATATTTAAATTTTTTATTGAATTCAGCTTGCTAGGATTTTTTGCATATAGAGAATATTAATGTTTAGTTTCCTTTTTTGGTTACATCTTTATCTAGGTTTTGATATTAAAGTAATTCGGTCCCCATAGAATGAGCTTGGAAAAATCCCCTCCTCTCAATGGAGAAAAATGGTTTGAGAAGAATTGGTGTCAGGTTTTCTCTAAATATTTGGTAGAATCCATCAAAAAGTCATAAGGTACTGTGTTGCTTCACAGGAAATTTTTTGGAACTAATTTAATCTCATTGCTTTTTTTGCCTTCTTTGGGTTTCTTACTTCTTGATTTAATATTAGTGGCCAGTATATGTCCACAAATAATTTACTGAACCTAAATTTTAGGTGGATTATTAACAAATTCATTGATTGATTATTCTTTATGTTATTTGACATGCCTTAATGTGAATACAGTGCACTTGCTTGTCATATTGATTTTGTGGTGCTCCAGGAGGCCACTTGTTGGTTCCTGGCTGCTCAGCCTCAAAATAATCACACAGAAACTGTATTAATTAAATCA